>CAJNIZ010015291.1:21041-68298 GCA_905231905.1 Symbiodinium pilosum
TTCTAGGTAACAGAAATTAAAAGTTATTTTCAGGAACCTTGTAGTAATGGGTTATAGAAGGACTACTTTCAGGAACCCTCCTTCAGTCCTAGCTAACCAAAGGCCAAACAAGCGCCTGCCACTTTGTGTTTCGACCTCTCGCCAATTCTGCAGCTCTGCCTATGCGGCATGTATACGTGTGAAGGCTTTGAGGTTTGGCGTCAAGGGTTTTGCGAAGGGACTCCAGATGCACCGTGAACACAAAAAAATGAATACATAAGGTTGCCCAGGATGAGTCAACCAATATACACAGCAGAAGCCTCACAATCGCGGAGCTGACGTTCATGTGATAATTTCCCACAATGGGGGGACCCTCAATATAGACACCAAAATACTACAACCCTTACTATGGGGACCCCTAAAAATACACTAATTTTGGGAAACCCCCACGTAGAGTCTCCCCACGATGACAGCTAGCATGTACTCTTGCCACTAGTCCTAACAAACCCTAGAACCCCAGCTCACATAGACATTGCAAGGCGATCTTTGGGGTCCTAAATACCTAAACCCCAAAAGTATGTAAAATAATAGCCCTAAACCCATAACAATAGCCATGAAGGCCATTATTTTACATACTTTTGGGGTCCAGGTAGTCCTGGGGAAGCTCGGTGATATCTGAAGGCTACAGTGTGGCCTCAATTTTGCTGGTCAAGGGCTCGGGGTATGAACATGGCATTTCTTGCGTTTTGTCATGGGTTCGTAGGGGGCGAGACAACGGTACGTTGGGGAAAGGGCGAGGTTGTTGGAAGACAAAGTTTTGGAAACCTCCCCAGAAACTCTATACACACATCCCCATACATCGCCTTTTCGCTAAATCTACATATCCTAAATCCCTCGAATACAAAAAATACGTAGCCTCTTTGACTACGTTTACATACGGGTTTTGCTTGGGCCCTCAATTTGCTGGCTGTTGGGCCCAAGTATTTCTTGAAGCCCTTAACCATTAACCCCGAGCGCTGAAGCCTAAACCCTCAACCAGAAATCCTAAACCCTAAATCCGAAACCCTCAACCCTACATAAATCCTATACTTTACAGCTACATACACGCTACATTCCCTGAACCCCAAGCAATGTCACCCAGTACAGCAGGCCTCTGCCTGGGTGGCGAGGAGCTGAAGCCTTGGCTGTTGATTTACTCCAAAGATCCGAAGTATCTACATGCAGCCCCCCTTAAGTAGATAGAACATCACTCTGGGATGTTAAAATAAGATCCCCATATACCCCATATTCTATCTACTTAAGGGGGACTATAGGGGCTTTGGTTTGGGGTTCAAGGTTTATGGTCTAGGGTTGAGGGCTTAGGGTATATAAGTATCTATATAGGGGTTTTGGTTAGGGTTTAGGGTTGGGAGCATACCGAAAGGATCCTAAGTATCTATGTAGGGGTTTTGGTGTAGGGACTAAGGTTTATGGTAGAGGGTTCAGGGTTGGGAGTATACCCAAAGGATGCTAAGTAGCTATATGGTACGGGGGGTACGTAATATACGGGTTGCATAGGGGTATATAGGGTTGCATAGGGGTTAGATAGGGTTTAGTATCTATGTCTACATGGTACAATGTATATAGGTTTTCTATACTGTGTATGAATAGTATGGTTTAGGTCAGTATTCACTATGCAGGTACCTAGGACCTTTTGGGTTCTCATTACTGCTTTACAATCTTTAAGGTCTATGCTTTGGGGTTTAAGGTTTGGGGGGGATATTGCTGATTGTTCCTTTTTAGGGTCAAGTGGGGTCTCGGATTAAGCGCAGAGCGCTTTAGGTTGCTGGGGTTTTAGGGCTTAGGGCTTAGTGGCTTAAGATTTGGAGCTTACTGCAGAAGGTTGCCTGTCGTGTCGATGTACCATTGAAAACTATCCATTCTTTTCTGCATCGTGCGCAAATCCAAAGACCTTGAACCCGGAACCCTTAAACCTGTCACCCGACAATATCCAATGAACTCGGAGTAAGCATTAGGCAGAACCAAGGGTTATGGGTTAGGCTTGGAGAACTATTTGATACAGTCTCCACGCTTGGCCGATAAGCCTGTACAAGAATTCTGCAAGTAACCCTTGCTAGCCATAGTTTGAACCTGGCACTAAGGCCTTAATATACCTACAATAGTCCTTCGTGGTGCCCATTGCTGGGTGGGGGATTGACACAAATTGTAATATACTAAACTCAGGCAGGTTTTTTTAAGTATCAACAGTACGGACTCTGAAAAGAGACGAATGCAGAAGCCGCTCGAAACTCTCATACACATTAGGGTTTAGGGTTTACGGTTTAGGGAACCATACCCTAAACCCCTAAACCACTGTTTGAGCTCTTCGGCCTACAGCGAGGGAGAATCTGAAGGCTTCAGCCCAGACCGCGTTCCCAGCCAAAAAGCCCAGAACGTAAAATGTTTCTTTACTCCAGGGTTCAGGGTTCAGGAATTTCGGGAATATTTTTCACATACACCACCATCTGGAGTGAGGTCGGATGAGTTTGTTACTTGATGGTTTCCTCTGCTAATCCCCCTCGCCTAGGTTCCCTAGCTTATTATGGATGTACTTCTCTGAACACCGTGAACGTTAGCTCCTGAACATGGGCTCCTAAACTCTAACTCCTAAGCCCTGACACCTTAAACTCTTAGCACTGAACCTTGAACCCTAGATCCAAGACCCTAAACCCTAAACCCTAAATGCAAAACCCTAAACCCCTATACCACAAACCCTAAACCCTAATTGACCCTAGATCCAAAACCCTAAGCCCTGATGCTAAACCGCTTTGACTGCCGGGAAGCTGATTCTCTGCTGCTTGGCCACGCTGCGACTCCGGATAGGAGGCCTAGGATCTGTGATATGCCAGGATGGGCCGTTTAGGGTTCAGGGTTTAGGGTTCAGGGTTTAGGGTTCAGGGTTTAGGGTTTAGCGTTTAGGGTTCAGGGTTTAGGGTCAGCATGGGCTATTAGACCCTATAACGCCCCTTTATCTACCCTTATTAGGGTCCTAATAGTGAATTATAGGGTCTAATAGCTCATCCAGGTATGCATGAGGGATTTAGGGCTTAGGTGGGCCTGAAGAGTTTAGGTTTTAGGGTTCAGGGTGATATATAAGGGATATTGTCCCAATCATAACCCACAACGTTGGACCCTAAATTCATAAAGGCTATATGTGGGCTATATGGGAATTATCTGCAGATTATGTAGGACTTCAGGATGTTACCCCAAGAATGGAGAATCAAGTGGACAAGAACTGAACCTGAAATGGAATCTGTATATATATATATAGATATGGAGTTTACAGGGCCAATCACAAATAACCCTAAGGGTCGAAGTACCTAAAAACCATGCTACCTATCTATTTCTTGGGTACTGGGACCCTCTGAGCAGTGGGCCAGGATTCCTTGTATGATTATGGTATAGGGCTACATAGGTGTTCCGCAAAATTGGAATGAAAAGTGGTACCCTTAAAGGGGCGACATGGGATGTATAGGGATTGTATAGGGCTTTATACTTGGGCCACGGCAGCATGTCGCACAGCACGATGCACTCAAGTGACTCAGTGGCCTGGTCATGAATTTCTTCCGCGCTATATCACAACCAACCCTGAACCCTATACCCTAACCCCATAAACCCTTAACCCTACCCTACACCCTAAACCCATAAACCCTGAACCCTACCCTAAACCCTGAACCCTAAGCCCTAAACCCTAAACCCCAAACCCTAAACCCTAAACCCTACAGAGTTTCAAGTGCAAAGCTGAGGAAAGAGCAACCCAGCGATAGGATTCGACGACTGCGTGGTGCGCCCGACGAAGCGGATGGGACCACCTAGGCAGCTTGTGGTATCACCGTGGAGATATATGGTCCCCTTCAGTAGATGAAATATTGGAGTTATATTGGGATAATGGAAAAGAAAATGGATGCTACTATTCAGGGTTTAGGGTTTAGGGTCCCCCTTAAGTAGATAGAATATTGGGGTTATATGGGGATCTTATAGTAATATACCTAAAGTCATATTCCATCTACTTAAGGGGGACTATAAGGCTATATAGGGCATAAGGTAAGTTCTGGACCCCTTCTGAATCCAAGTACGCAAATAGCAGAGCTTTAGGTGCCAAAAGCTACAATCTGCAGGGTTTGGGGTACCTAAGCCCGAAACCCTAAACTCTAAACCCCAAGCCCAAAACGCTAAAGCCCCAATGCTTGGGTTCTTCGACTCTTCAAGGGCTGGCCTCGGAGATTCAGAGACAATTCCCAAAGGATCCTAAGTCTATATCTATATATATATATATTTATGAGCAAGAGTCTAAACTCCTTGAAGGGGGTAGAGGATTATATAAGGGACTATCATGGGAGTGATTAAGGGGGATACTAGGATTTTAGACTATAGCCCATATGGTACAATGTAGGATAAAGTTTAGGTCAGTATTCCCTATATATGTACTTAGGATCATTTGGGATTTTACCGATCATGCAATCTAGGGTAATCATACTCTACTGAGAACTATGCTTCAATCTTCAAGTAAGGCACCAAACATCCGAAACCCTAAACCCTAAGTTCAGAGCCCAGGGCTATGTAACAAGGGGGAAGGAAAGCCCAAAGACCACACACGCCACGTAAGACTGGAAGTCTTTAAAAAATCGTTGTTGCCCCCCCTTTATTGCTGGCCGTATTGTTTAAAGACCAAGTTACACTACGCAACTGCTGTTCATACAGGTTTGTGAGCATCTATCTAGGGGCAAGAAAACACGTACTACGAATGCTTCTTATGCTTCTTACTGCTGTGCAAACACACTGCCCTCCCATGTGAGCTAAAGTCTAAACTCCTTGCATCCCGCTTAATAACCCCTATAATACTCCCCAATATAATCCCCTATATGACCGCCCTTAAGGAGCTTATAGACTCTAATTAGCTCATTTCCCTTCCGTACTGGTAGCTGGTGGTCAGCTACTGTAGCACTGGATCATCCATAGGGACTGCTAAAGAGATCTGTCCCTCCATTCCGTGCTACAGTGTGGTGCCCCTTGATTACAAGACTATTATCACAAACATCATAACTACAAATGATGGGACTTATGACTATATATGTATATATGCATCGCCCTTAAACCAGTAAACGTACTCTATATAAAAGAAAGGGCCTCCCAGTAAGTCCCTCCGGTAGGGTTTAGGAGCTTGAGGCGGGGCGTCATCCTAAACCCTAAACCCTGATCCCAAGCCCCTTAGATCCCCTTAGGCTCAGGGCCCCGCGACGGAATCTTTGTCCGTTCATTGTAGAAGTACACCCTCCACTGATCATCAAAGCACCTGAATAATGATTGTTGGTGGTTGAACCGTGTGAAACTGAACTATACCCCAAAATGTCATCTCTCTCCAGGAGAGAACCCTCAACCCATGAAAATTCTACTGATCTGATTTCTGCGGTTCGGGGACTCCGGGATGTGTCTGCCGCTGTAGAAGTCTAATGCACAGGGATCAAAGTAAGCATTTAAGGGTTTAGGGTTGGGCTTGCTGGGGGTTAGTAGGGAATAAGGGGATATGTTATGTAGGGGTTATATAGGGGTTACATCCCTCTTACCGACTAGCCACCAATAAGTTAGGGTCGCGCGTTCCACTCAACCCAGAGGATCCTAAGTATCTATATGGTACGATGTAGAGTTTCTATACTAGGAATCAATAATATGGCTTAGGTCAGTATTCCCTATATAGGTACATAGGATCCTTAAACCCTTAACCCCAAGCCCTTATATAGATACTTATCAGTCTTTGGGAAAGTACTGGTCTCCTACCGGGCGATTGCAGGGCGCTCTGTTCAGTAGTGGTTCATGAAGCCGATGACGTCTGCATAATCCCCATATGAGCTATAGTCTAAACTCCTTAAAGGGGGGTTATATAGGGGATTGATTATACATGGGAGTATTATAGGGGTTACTATGGGGGATACTAGGAGTTTAGACTATTTTCGGCTATAGCTCACATGTGGCTCCGGATGTGTGTTCTTAGTCTCCCAAGAGGGACGACTCCCGCACAAATACACTGCTCCATATTCCAAAGTGACCATGGTAAACTCTCACCAGGACTAACTAGTCTCCTCCCACAAATTTTGTGAAACACATTGCTACCGTAAGAATGACGCCTCCCACTACAAAGTATAACAGTAAGCTAGGAGTATAGATTACCACGCAGTTGAAGGGCTTAGTATGTTAAAGGGAGGGCCTAATGCACAAACCTTTTGTGCTCAATGTGTGCAAACAGTGCATGGAGGAACTCTCGCGCCAACCCCAAACCTTAAACCCTAAATCCTACCCTAAACCCTGAACCCTGAACCCTAAATCCTAAACCACGATGACCAAACCAAAGGACCCTAGGTACCTATGGGGGAGACACTAACCCAAACCGTAATACTAATTCATAATGTAAAATGCCGACTGAATGCTATATAGGTAACCTTAAACCCTACATTGCACAAATTTGGATCCTTAAAAAACTGTACTTCCTCTTCTTGGAGCATGAAACCCAGAACCCTAAACTCAACTAAATGCTAAGTCCTAAACCATCCCAGGGTTTAAGGTTTAGGGTTTAAGTGTTTAGGGTTTAGGGGTTAGGGTTTAAGGGTTTAAGGGTTTAGGGTTAAGGGTTTAGGGGTTTAGGGTTTAGCCCTACTTGAGGGGATCTGGGGAGCAAAAGCTCCTCAGTGCTAAGGTTTCTAATGTAGTATTCTAGCCCTACTTGAGGGGCTCTGGGGAGCAAAAGCTCCTCAGTGCTAAGGTTTCTAATGTAGTATTCTCCTAGGATATGGTACTTTCCAAAAATGGGGGGACCCCAACCATATTCTATCCAGGGAAGGGGGACTAGAAGGGTTCAGGCTCAAGGCCATGAGGTGGGGGTCTGTAAAGGGTTTAGGATTTAGGGTTTAGGGTTTAGAATCCTCCATGCAGACGAGAAGCCGAACGAAGATTCGAAACCAATACTGCTGGTGTCAGTATGAAGAGTTCTAAGACGAGTCCGCCCTAAAC
The DNA here is from genome assembly GCA_905231905.1 of Symbiodinium pilosum. Lineage (NCBI taxonomy): Eukaryota > Dinophyceae > Suessiales > Symbiodiniaceae > Symbiodinium > Symbiodinium pilosum. The sequence goes on from CAJNIZ010015291.1 coordinate 28,062, forward strand.
TCACCAACAGTAACCTACAGACACCACTTTCCAAATTCCCAAATTCTGGGGCAATTCCTGGAGTCGGAGCCTGTCTTTTTGGGTCGGTGGTTTACCTGAGCCGCTGTTTGCCTGGATTCCGGATGATGTTTCGAGCCTTTGCCCTCAGCAACTTTGTGCGACCTCACCGTGAGCCTAGTCCCTACTCTTCTGCAGCATGAGGCTTTGTGGCCAATGTGAGACTGAACGGCTGGTCGCTTCCAGTAGCATCCGCATGGTTTGATCTGGTCATTCTAAGCTGCGTGCGTGAGGGCTGCGTAGCCGTCGCGGCTCAGCACATCTGTGTCAGCACCAGCCTCCAAAAGCAGCCGTGCGATCTCCATGTGGCAATTGTCAGCTGCGAGCGTGAGGGCTGTGGTTCCGGCACGAGCCTGCAGATCTTTGTCAGCACCAGCGTCCAAAAGCAGCCGTGCGATCTCCACCCTGCCATTTTGAGCTGCGAGCATGAGGGCTGTGTAGCCGTCGCGACTCAGCACATCTTTGTCAGCACCTGCGTCCAAAAGCAACTGCGCAATCTCCACGTGGCCATTTCGAGCTGCGAACATGAGTGGTGTCCAGCCATTGTGCTTACGCTGCACGTCTTTGTCAGCACCAGCGTCCAAAAGCAGCCGTGCAATCTCCGCTTGGCATTTGTCAGCTGCGAGCGTGAGGGCTGTGTGGCTGTTGTATCCCCGAACATCTTTGCCAGCACCAGCGTCCAAAAGCAGCCGTGCGATCTCCACCTGGCTATTTTGAGCTGCTAGCATCAGCGCTGTGTAGCCGTTGCACCCCGGCACATCTTTGCCAGCACCAGCGTCCAAAAGCAGCCGCGCAATCTCCACGTGGCCATTTCGAGCTGCGAACATCAGCGCTGTGTAGCCGTCGCGACTCAGCACATCTTTGTCAGCACCAGCGTCCAAAAGCAGCCGTGCGATCTCAAATTGGCAATTGTAGGCTGCGAGCATGAGGGCTGTGTAGCCGTAGCAACTCAGCACATCTTTGTCAGCAGCGCCAGCGTCCAAAAGCAGCCTTGCGATGTTGAGATTACCTTGCCTGCAGGCTTCGGCAAGCTCTTTTGCAGCCTCAAGCTTCTGCACCTTGGTCGACAAGGGCAGCAGTACCACTTGTACGTCGATGGGGGCATCCAGCTTAGTGGAATCGTCCAAGCTGTTGCCACCGTGCAGCAACTGCTGCATGGAAATCGGGAAGCCGTGGATACTGCACAGTGTAGATTTCAAACTCTTCACATCCGAGATCTCCTCCATGCTAACTGCAGGCAGCTCCTGCCCTGACATCTGCCATATGCGAAGCATTCTGGCAAGAAAGCGCTATTTGAAGAATTGTAAGCCACATCTCTTCTTGTGACATTTTTGCTCATGGTTCTACAATGTGTAAAAAGCCATGAAAATGAGCGCATCGCTCGCAAGACTGTCACTGCTTGTTGCTGAAGTAGACTTGAGTTTGAAAAGCAGTAACCCAGTCATCCCCCCAAAGGGTCCATGTAGGTATATGGGATATACTTGGGCCTGAAAGTAAGTATATGGGAACCCCTTTGGGCCCTAAGTATATACCATATACCTACATGGACCCTTTGGGCCATAGCAAAGCAGCCAGGCCGACAGGTCGCCCTACCATGAAGACTAGGTTTAGGGTTTCGGGGCTTGGGGTGATATGAACCACCCCTTAATGACTCCTATAATACTCCTTAATGCCCTATGTAACCCCCTTTAAGGAGTTTAGACTATGGCTCAAATAGGGTTTTAGGTTTTATAGGGTTACATAGGGTTTAGGGTATAGGGCTGAGGGTTTAGGGTCAAAGGAGGGCCCCTAGAATAACAGGGCTTCGAAGGGATGATACGCAGTTTAGGGCTTAGGGCCCAAAAACAGCCTAAGTATCTGTATGGCACAGAATAGGATTCAGGGCTCACGGCACAAAGTAGGGTTTCTCTATGTTATGAATTAGTACTTTTATACCGCTAGGGTTAATATCCCTTAAATTAATATCCCTAAACCGTAAACCCTAATCCCTAAACCATAAACCCTAAACCGCGTGGTTCAGAACACCAAGCCCTAAACATCCCAAGCTCCAGAACTCCCAAAGAATCCTAAGTATTTCAGGGTTTAGGGATTAGGGTTTAGGTTCCCTCTTGGGATGTGATGAACAGCAGTTCAGGGTGTAGGGTTGTTTTAGTGAGGTTTAGTACAACGGCAACACTATGTTCTGCAATGATCTAACAATATGAGCAAGCCTGATCCAACATCAATCCCGAAACCCCAACGTCCTAGGGTTTGGAGTTTAGGGATTCCAGCATCCAACATCCAAGCTGAGTTCCTTAGGCCAAAAAAGTGCGCACCTCACATGTCTGTCGCAGGAGTATAGGGACCCAACTACGCAAGTGAGTTTTGCTTTTTTGGTGGTTGGAGCAAGTAAGGTTCTAGTCCTTATATAGAATGCGATACCCAACAATGAGGAAATAATCTTAGTCTAAATTGGGTACCATAGTATCCCCCCAAAAAAACCTACACTCTAAACCCTAAACCCTAAGCCCTACTACAGTGTACCTACCTCCCCTCTTCCAAGCCGAGGCGCTGCCGCCAGGGCTCTGGGAGGGGGTGGCCCAGCATCCGCCTTTGGGATTTCCACAGTTTGGTGTGCTTGTCCCTTTGATTTTAATTAGGGTTTAGGGGTGTAGGCCCCTAAGCCCTAAACCCTTCAGGATGGGGGGTTTGGGGATTAGGGTCTATAGTGCTTTGGGGGCTATATTGGGGTCCCCCTATTTGGGGAAACTACGATCTGTCGCAGTTTAGGGGTCGAGGCTTGAGGGTTTAGGTTTAATGTTGCATGGGCTGACTTCAGTGAATAGACCTTTTTGAATGTGTTTTGGCCCCCGCTTAATCAAAGTCTGGTCATTGTTTAAAAAAATTCTTTGATGTGTTTTGATTTGGGGGGCCTAAAGATACGGAACCGAATCCAGATCATGCCTTTTAAAGATATAATTTTCCAAGGCCTCCCGAGGCCCTCAATACCGTGGGGTCAGTACTCAGAATCCCAATTTTTCTTGTGGCCCCATTTTTAAGGGGGGTGGGGAACGGATGCGAGCATTGCCGACACTGCCTCAACATGGCAGAGACAGCAGCGCATAGCGCTCAACAAGGGGGAATTTGTGCACACAACAACCCTGGGACCCTGAAGTTTCATTGTAGACCCTGAAAACCAGAGTCTGACATGGTTTCCGTAAACGTAAGCCCCGAATCCTAAACGCGTATCCTACACCCCAAACCCTAAACCAGACCCTCAACGTCAAACCCCAAACCCTGAACCCCAGACCTTAAGCCTAAACACCAGACAGTAAACCCTAGACCTCAAATCCTAGACTGGGTCCCCAGGCTGTACCACATCGAAGAGTACTGGTTCTCTGTCGGGCTCCACCCCGAGGGCACGGGCATAGTCCACCTCATCCACAAACTTCAGGGGTCCAAGTGCCCAGTAATGTGGTTCTCTGGACTGGGGCGTTAAATTCATGGTATAGGTCCTGGATAAGTCTAGGGCGATTTAGTACCCGGACCCTAGGGAAAGGCATTTATGATGTAGGTCATTATCTTGCAGGGTTCATTTAGGTTAAGAGGAAGTGCGATGATGTGAAATTTGCGGCTTAATTTATTCCTGGTGGTATACCTGTGGTAGAATGTTGAGGATCTATTGTCGACAACAGCACGGGGACGAAACAAAATAGACACCTAGGATGCGTATAAACCCAGAGGGTCCAAGTACCCAATAATTAAATACTTGGGTTTTGGGCAATAGGAATTATAGTATAGGTTTTGGGTAAGTATATGATTATTGGGGACTTGGACCCTTATGGTAAAGGGATTGCGGGGGCCCTATTTAATGAGCAGTAGCCCCGAGTGTTCAACGCACGAAAAGCAACGTGACCATGTTAGCAACACCCTGCTGAAGAGGAAGGCATTGAGGTCCAACATTAAAGGTGCTGGGTAGGGCCTGGTCTCGCCTTCTATAATAAGTCTAGGGTTTAGGGGAGGAAATCTTGCACCACTTAGAGCCCCTAAACTACTGTAATTCCTAGGACTTTGGGGCCTTAAGGTGGTGTAGGATTTCATCCATCAACAGTATTTGGGTTTCAACCTCGAAGAAGCAGCTACAAGTGAGAAGCACGGGTTCCTTTGGCTGAAAGCTATAACTTCCAGGCGTCATCTCTGCGAGTTCGTTTGAGTGTGGGCATTTCTGAAAAGAGCTCGGCTGCAAAAGTCTCTAAGCCTAAGCCAACCAATCCAAGTTGATACCTAGTATAGATACTCTACTTCCGGCAAGACCTTCATGTACCCCAGAGGGTCCATATATACAACTATTAGGGAATTAGGACCCGAAAGACCATACTATAGAAGGAATTATGGGTCCCATTTCCCTAATGATTATATCTGTGGACCCTCTGGGTACTGTAGTAATATGAGACCGAGGTATGAGGCACTTGGGGTCACAAAGCATGTTTTAATATCAACCACATATGCTTCGGCTGATTCTTCTTGGCTTCCCTGCGAGTGAGCCAACATCCACTCATCTACCGCTTGATGTAATCGGCTTCGTCCGTCAGCTTCCGACACAAACTCAATTACAGGCCCATAGTCAGGATCTTAAATGCAGGACGACCGGGAAGCTTAATTCAAGGTCGAGCCCGGCTGTGGGGGGGACAGTAGTTTAGGGTTTATAGATTAGGTCTAGGGTTCATAGCGTAGGCTTAGGGCTAAAATTCAGGGTCCAGGATTTATGGTTTAGGGTTTGCTACACCCCCACTTTTGGGTACCCTGACTTCCCATCTCTGAACCTGAATCTGGGAATGTGCAGACCTCATGGACTCATTTTGGAACCTCCACTTCAATCTCCTATGCCTCCATGTACATCCCAGACCCTAAATCCTAAACCCTATAAACCCTAAACCCCTAGACCCATATCCAAAGCAAGTCTTTAGTCCAACCCGCCTTCTGGGCATCATCCAAGCTCCTTGAATTGCTGAAGCAAAGCAGGGTTAAGGGTTTGGGGATTAAGGCTTTTAGGGTTAAGGGTTTATGGTTTTTAGGGTTTAGGGTTTTTAGTGTTTTGAGTCCCCCTTAAGTAGAAGACAGAGCTTGGGGCCACACTTCCGGACCCGGATCGATGGGGTTGAAATGTAGTTTTCAGGGATTTGGTTGTAGGTTCTGTAGAGGCGAAAATCACTGGAGTAGAGTTTTGGGACATACAGTACTGCAAGTACATGAGCTATAGTCTAAACTCCTAGTATGCCCCTTAATATCCCCTATAGTGCTCTCCCCCCAATGACCCCCTATATAACTCCCTGTAAGGAGTCTTAAGGAGTTTAGACTATAGCTCACATGAGGATTGTACTAGGATATTCTTTCACAGGAGCCAGGCTTCTACATAGTGGCATCCTTGTCCCCCTTAAGTATATAGAATATGGGGTATATGGGGTCTTCTGAGAATATACAAGTCATATTCTATCTACTTAAGCGGGACTATAAACCTCAGCCCTAAACCCTGAACCCTTAAACCCCAAGGTGCAGTGCTTCAGTGTTAGAGATCCTAGGTAGAGGGGCCCAGGCCGGTACAGTAAGCCTTGAATAGTCAGAGTACCCCTTTTTCATAATATGTCCATCTTTAATAAGGAGAACGCAAAATTTAAAAAAAAAAAAGGCTGCTACTGGGGTACCTAGCAACTTGAACATCTTGAGGCTTGATGACATATGCGCAAGCTGCAACTTCGCACCCCTCCAATCTCTAGATCTCGAAAAGCTACCCACATAGAACACAATTGAGCACATAGAACAAAATTGAGCAAAATAATGCCGAAACCACAGCACCCTTGAACCCTGGCCTCAAGAGCAAAAAGAAGGGACCCCTTTTGAAGCGACTTCACTGCCACTACCCTACACAATCCTTACATAATCTTTTTACACCCTTAAACCCTAAATCCGAAAAACCCTAAATCCCTAAACCCCAAACCCTAATCCCTAGACCCCAAACCCTAATCCCTAAACCGTAACCCTAAATCCCTAAACCCCTAAAATCCTATACCCTCTGGGTTTCTTCAACATCCAGCCCAGGGGCACAGACAGGCTCATCAGCGCCTTGACATTGGGATCACCAGGTTTAAGATTTCGGGCTTAGGTTTTGGGGTTCACTGGTTAGATTTTGGGGATTACAGCGTAGGATCTAGACCTTAGGATTACAGGGTTCAGGGTTGGGGGATTAATGCTTAGGATTTAGCATGTAGGACTTAGGATATGGGGTTTAGGATTTAGGCTTTAGAGACCAGGAAGTCCATAGTAAGAGGACTTTGATGATTCCAACCCCTACAGTAAGGGCCGCGCAAGAGTCATATGATAGTCACCAAGTCGTTGGAACAGGTAGGGTGTAGCCTTACTCCGGAGGCACACCCCCTAAAGCTAGGAATGCCCAGTCCAAACAACACGGTTCAAGGTAAGTATAACTGTATAACCAAATCATGGTGAAATGTGTGATGTGTATAGAGGGGTTTCTAGGGCTTGGGTTTTTAGCCCAACTATGACTGTACTTGTAGACCAAGTTATAAGCCTCCTAAGTCGTCTAATTAATATGGACCTAAGTGGGTTAAAGAGTACCAGTTATAACGTATATACTTACCCAGAAGCCCCAAGTACCTTATGAACCTCTTTGTGTGAACCGGCATGCTCCGATAGCACCCTAAACACCCCCTTAGGGTTTAAATAGGAAACACCCTAAACCTCTAAACCCTAAACCCCTTTAAACTCCACACATATAAACAAAAACACAGGCAGTGGGTCGATGCGCCTTGACATTGTGGCTTTCCGCCCAGCAGCCATCACAGCTTTGAAGCTTTGGTCCTTTCCCCCGTTTTAATGCCCCAGAGGAAAAGTGCTTTGGCATCTTTCTGCCCATGTGGATTTTGGACAGTCATTCTGGATAGGCAATACGGCTCAACAAGTTGAGCCCTGAAGAGGTTTAGGACGCGGCGTGCAATTTAGGATTTGTGGATTAAGGTGGCGGGTCTCAGATGAGTTCAAGTTTTCTGGGCTGCACTAACAGGGTCCGGTAGCTGCTTTTCCATGCTGGGGGAGAGGTATATGGTCCCAGGAAGTGCGTGGAAGTCGTCCTCCAAAAAGGTGACGTGCAGGGGGTTTGGTTTTAGATCAGGTTGAGGATGTAGGATTAGTAGGGTTGCTCAGAGATAGGGATCAAGGCTACTTGCCTCCATTTTCCCAGATCAAGCCAAAAGGACGGACAGAACATGGGGTAGTGTTTTAGTGTCTCTTGGGGCTTGAACCCAGTTAGGTCACATACTTTGCCCAAACAACCAGAATTAAGGGCACTGAACAAAATGAGGTTCTGACATCTATATCGGTGCGCGGGACTACAGTACCCCAAAAGGACACAACTCATATGGGCACTGTCAGGCCCCTTGCAGGATTCTTTTGGGATAGTTTTAGGAAACTCCCACTTGTTTCGCTGCCTGAGCCCGCCTACGTAGTGTAAGATTTAGCCCGTTCTTCTTGAGCCCATCTAAAATCAAATCTCCCCTCATCTTACCCTGAACAGACCTGAATATCTTACCCTGAACAAACAGTAATAAAACATATTGTTTCACGAATGGCTGTGTACATGAGGCTTCTCCTGATTTCTATAGAGTGGGCCACCCAGGACAATGATTTCCACAAGCTTCCCCCCAGGGTCCAAGTACCACACAATCATACACTTACCAAAGACCTATATTACTACCATTACCCAAATCCCAAGTATCCAATTTTTCGGTGCTCGAGGCCTTAGGGCTCCGCATGGCATAGTACATTACAGATGCACAAGGGTCAAAACCTCCCTCTAAGCTTCCCGGTTTAGGATCTGTAGGCTTAGGGTCTAGGATTGAGGGTTGCCCTAAGGGTCCAAGGACCCAAACGACAGGGCTTTAAAGCCCAAATATTACGATGTGAATGGTATTTGGGCCCTAAAACCCTTACATTTTGGTCCTTGGACCCTTAAACCCTTAACCCCTAAACCCTATAATTTTCTAAACCCTATAAGTTGGGTCCTTGGGCTCCTAGGGTTGCTAAAAGGATAAAGCAACGCAACCAGAAGCTACTTACCAGTACGTCGAGAGGAAAGGATCCCTTGCACTGAGTGTCCAAGTAGCCTAGATCTTAGAGTTTTAGGGTTTTGGGGTTTTGGGGTTTTGGGATTAGGGGTTTTGGGTTAGTGGTTTTAGGGGTTTAGGGTTTTAGGGTTTAGGGGTTAGGCTTTTTCAAGGTTTAGGGTTTCACGGTGCCCAAATTCCACTCAGAGTAGCTAGAGTACGGGCGCTTGCAGCCTTCAGAAGTGCTCCTTAAGGGTCCAAGTACCGGTACTTGGGATTTGGGTAATAGTAATTCTCGTATAGGTTTTGGGCAAGTATATGATTATTGGGTACCTTGGACCCTTAGGGTGCTGCATGGGGAAAATGGGCTGCACGCGCCTGTCCCCTTTGGGGTTTCTGTTATCAGGATTTTGTGGCTTGGAAGTGAGAGCACAAAGTAGAATGTCGAAAATGCCCGCATGTAATGCCCGCATTTTGTTGAGTGCCAAACATAAAAGCACCGGCCGATCCTTAGTGCGCTGTATGCTCTTTGGAAATGTGTTACATGATGATATTCAATCCTAAGCCAATGCTGTTCAACGATATTGGGAGCACATTGAGGGTCTGCAGCAACCACACAGTCGAACACATGCGCGTGCACGTGTTGTGGAACTATGTCTGTTTGAGCAGCAACAGTGAACACTCGCTGCATTTAGGCAGAGTTGCATGCTATGAACTTTGATGAAAAGCAAGACGAAATGACAGGATAAACCTACTGTGATGACTTCAGATCAGCTTCCCAGACAGACAGACAGTCCCTACTAAGCCATGTGCTAAATGCTTGCTACGCACCTGCAGCGCCGTAAGAAACACTGAGCAACCGTTGTGTCTACATGGAGCTAAGGCTAGAATCACAGAATTCTTTCCTGCACGCATGCACGGCCGACCCTCGTCACCTGTGTCTGCCTCTACGTGAGACTGGCCGAAAATCGTATAAACACTTTTCTTGAGGGCTTTGCATGTCGACCCCTGGTTTAGGGCTTGTGAAGTTCCCTCAGTGACCCTAATATGGTCACCAGAATGTTATAGGGACCCCGAAAAAACATACCTCTATTTTTGGGCAGCCCCCCTTACACCCTAAACCCTTAACCTTAAACTCTTAGCCTTAAAGGCCGCAAAGGCCCTAAACTCTAATGGGAATTCGACCCCTCTATCTCGGAGGGCCGAGAGCCTCTGACCTGATATACAACCCAAGGGGTTCAAACAAGTACCCAACAAATAGGTTTTAAGGAGTCTACTAGGGTTTAGGGAGATAGGGGTTTAGGGTTTAGGATAGTTAGCCTCCAAGTCATAGTATAGATAGTACAGAACTGCTTGAATTGAGTATATGCTTATCAAGCACTGGGAATCTAAGGGCCATAGCACCCTAACCCCTGAACCCTAGACCCTAAACCCTAAAACCCTAGACCCTAAACTCCAACCTCAAGGCCCGAAATCCGTTGAAACCCTAAACCCTGAACCCTAAATTTAGGGTTTAGGGCCCTAAACCCTAAACCCTAAACCCACCGAAGTTCCTAAAACCTCCTTGTTGAGGCCTGAATGCTTGGAGCACGAGCTGATACTCCCTCAACTTTGCAGGTTCAAGCCTATTTCAAACTTAATCTCTAAGGGTTTAGGGCTTAGGGTTCCCTACGATAAGAGTACCCTTTTTCCGAATGCTCAGCTTTAATAAGGAGACCACAAAATGCAAAGAGGGAAAAGGGTACTACTGGGCTACCTAGTACCCTTCTACCCGAAGAAGATGACTTAATGTTGGGTATAAGAACTCTTTTTGATGAAGGTAGGTTACAAAATCCTAGACCATTACTAAGGCATACACTCGAAACCTCCCGGTAAACCTCACCCAGATGGAAAGCCCGAAGATGGAAAGCAGCGGGCTCTTTCGCCCGGAAGTTGCCCCCAGCTGGTAACCCTAGACCCTAAACCCTACCTGGGCTCCAAAAGTAGGTAAAATAATAACCCAAAATCACTTAAAACAGCCCAAAAGGCAATTATTTTACATACTTTTGGGGTTCAGGTAAAAGGTGTTGCAATAGGAGTATCATAAGGCCCCCTATATAGCGGGCCTGGAATTAACAAGGCCAGCCCTGATACTCCGAAGAGTCCCTAAGAAAGCCTTACTTTGCGCGGGCCAGTGTGCCAGGGGTTTGCAGCCCCAGGAGTTTAGGGTTTAGGATGTGTGAGGTTCCGAAACTACCCCAAAGCGCTGTTGATGGACACAAGCCAGCATGATACTACGTACCTAGAAACCATAGGAAGTACGGTCCTGTAGTAGACTCAGGGTCGCGCACGATTCCGTAACCATGGGAAAGGCATGGAGTCGTAATCCGCATAATTATACACCTGGTGTCCGCAGGCTACACATATTGAGAAACCCTCAACCCTGAACCATAGACCATGATAGTGCTCCCCATGGTAAGGGCCACAGAGATACACCCCTAGTCTTGGCTGATGTGAGGGTTTCCAGGCACGGTGAGGGTAAGGTTCAGGACTCAGGGTTCAGAGCTTATTAAGCTTCAGGACTCAGGCTTCAACCCTAAACCCTGAACCCTAACCCTAAACCTCAAACCACAAACCCCAAAGTAAGGGTTTAGGGTTTAGGGTGCCCTTTTGGGGGTTCCCCATCATAAGGATTCTAATGTGTTGGAGTCTGAAGTGGGATCTCTCTAGTTTAGGAAGCTACCTACCCCTACAGTCCCCCTTAAGTAGATAGAATATGGCTTTGGGTATATTCTAATAAGATCCCCATATACCCCATATTCTATCTACTTAAGGGGGACTATAGCATATGACGCCCTAAATATCCCACCGGCGGACCCTAAACCTAGTTAAGATGCTCGGCTGCCAACACAGGGCTTCATATACGACATGGTCTAAACTCCTAGTATCCACCTTTTAACCCGCATCGTAGTCCCTCTATATATCCCCCTATATAACCCCTTCAAGGAGTGTAGACTCCAGCTCATATGCCAGGGGCAACTTCTGACTGATGCGTGCCGTCTGTTGCAGCTCGTCACGTTACTGCTGGCTCACTGCGATGCGGCGAGAGGGGGAACTTTTTGCAACGACCTTTCAGCTGTGAAAAATGTGTTACAGGAACATATTGTTCTGTACTGGGACTGATAGGCGGGTAGAAACATGCACAACTCTATCTACATATATGTGTATATATATTTTTTATTTAACGTTTACGAAAACCTGAAGCAGACTGGCCCAAGTAGCCAGAACTTGAATACTTAATCTGCATTTGGGTGATAGGAACTGTAGCGCATAGCTGCTGCGCAAGAAAATGAAGTTTGGGCTTCTAGTAAAAGAAGGAGGAACCCACACAAATGGAGCAAGTGCTTTCACAACACAACGAGGAGATCATCTGATAGTGGCTTCCGGAAACTCATCCGGTTTGGAGGCCTATAGCCCACCATACCCTGATCTCTGGTGCGGTACTCTTTTCGCAAGGGTTCTAGGCACAACAAAACTCAAAGCTGTCAGGCTGTGTCTGTCACGTTTCAGGGCTTGGGCTCTAGCCGGCGCAGAGGGAATACTGGTTTAGGGTTTAGGATTTCATGCTTAGGGTTTAGGGCTCAGCCATCTACATGAGGGGCTCAAATCACTCCTCAAACTGCTACGACGAGCCCCAAGCCTACTGCAGACCCTGCACCCATAAATCGTACTTGGAGGAACATGGGACTTATCGACTGTCTGTGACTCGGTTGGTTACCCTTCATATGACCGTGTCAGGGGGAAATATAAATGGCGGTTGTTCGAAAAGCTTTCTTAAAATACTACTCAAATAACCCCTATATAATTCCAGTTTCCATTTCATTGTCCATTTTCTTTTCCATTTGATTCTCCATGATTGGGGTAATATTGGGTTTCTTTTCCGGGATAACCCTAAACCCTAAACCCTAAACCCTTTTGGGATTTGGCCAACTTTGGCTAAGAAGAGTGCTCCTCCAGCTTCTGCGAAGCCTTCGCGGAGCCGATTTTCACATCTGGGTCAACTTAGGGTATCAAATTCGATGCCAAAGTTTGAGGGACCTGATTGTAGATTTAGGCCTTGAAATAGGAGTTTCCGGACATTAGGGGCCCTTTCTGGGCTGGTTCTCCTTTTATCTGCATGTACTGAACGACACTGGTGTCACGCATCTTTCGCGAAAGAAGTGTAATCCTTAGCGTGTTCTTTCGCGAAACTTCCGCGAGTCCTTTACACCATCTGAACCGTTCGCCCATGTATATATAATCAGAAGACACGGACCTTTAGAGAGACCCTCAAATAGGCTTATAACATCCTTTTCCATAACGACTACTAAGTCCCTGGAGCATGCAAGAAAACCCCAAACTCTGCACCCTAAACACTCAGCCCAAGAGCAAGTATACCCCTATATCACCTTTGAAGCGACATAACCTGTAACCCAAGACCATAAACCCTAAACCCTAGATCATAAATCCCAAACCCTGGACCCCAAACCCGAAACCCTAAACCGTAAATCCCAAACCCTATAAACCCTGACCCTACAACCACCCCAGGCCTTAGCTGAAGAAGGGCATGCCAGCACGGGGATCCTGCGCAAAAGGGCCGTGAACAGAAAGCCAGCTCAGCTAGAGTCTACATTCTTTTAAGCGAGTCTGATAAGAGTTATTAGAAAGGAACATATGGGTGGTTGTCAAAATTATGGTCTCTTTTTGGGCTGGGTCCCCATTATAGTACGGCACCTGATATTTAGGGTATCCAAAAAGGGCCCATAATTTTGACAACCACCCATATGAAGAGTTTAGGCTATAGCTCATCTGCCTTGGAGCTTCTATGCCAGGATCCTCCCTGTACTCTTACATAGGCGTAAACGGTCCCGAATTTAAGGTATATACAGGATAGAGGGAGGGTCTAGGGGTCCAAAACAAATAAAACGCGGCTTAGGGTTTAGGACTTCATTATTGGGTTTGGGTTTGGGGTTCAGGGTTTAGGTTGTGGGGCTTAGGGTTTCATTATAGGGTACTTGACCCTGAGGGAGACCTAGACACGTTCTGTGGAACTAGACTCCGTCTTTGTTGCCTTAGCCCTATGCACTAAACCTCAAGCCGCAGACAAATCCCGAAAAACCCTAAGCCGATAAAACCTAAATCCTACACCTAAATCCTCTACATGCAGGGTTCCCAGGGTTCCCAAAATGATTCTAAGGGGAGAGAGAGAGAGAGAGAGAGAGAGACGCCTACTTTGACCTCTCCCATGTGGCCATGTGGATAAGGGTTTAGGGTCTCTGGGGTGGAGAGTAAAGGTTTGAGGAAGGCCCGGCCTCTATAACAGGAACTCTATAGGTTTAAGGTTTAGGGTTTAGGGTTGATTAGGGTTTAGGCTTTAGGGTTTATTAGGGTTTAGGGTTTAGGGTTTATTAGGGTTTAGGGTTTATTAGGGTTTAGGGTTTAGGGTATCATATGACAGTCATACAACTGAACCCTGAACCTTACATCCTAAGCCTTGACCCCTGAAAGCTAAACCTTAAACAACACCCTCAACCTCAAATCGTAAAGCTTGAGCCCTAGACACTAAATCCCAAGGCGAGCCCTGAACCTTCAATCCTAAACCTGGCGCCTCGCAAACCCTAGTTTTCATTTTCTGTTTGATTCTCCATCTCCATGACCCAGTGAAGGGATAGGGTAAGTTACTAAAAGGAACCATAACTGACTTTTATCCATAATAGGGTAACGCATCTTAAGTTCCCTAACAGCAAGCCCCTAAACCGTACTTGGAGGATCAGGGGGACTTAGTAAGTAGGATAATAATGGGGATAATTGGGTTTACTCAAGGCTTATAGGGGCTATAAGCATATATCTACTAAGTCCCCCTGACCCCCTAAACCCTAAACCCTAAACCCTAAATCCCTAGACCCTAAATCCCTAATCCCTAGACCCTAAACCTTAAACCCTAAACCCTGTCCAGGCTGGACTTCATCTCGGTGGTCTTGAAAAGCTCCAGGATCTTCTCCTTCTGTGACAAGGCCTCGCGCAAGAAAGGGGAGGGGATGCAGGGTACATAGGGCTAAACCCTAAACCCCAAAACCTAAACCCTAGATCCTAGACCTAGACCCTACACCCCCAAATCCTGAAAGGGTTTAGGGGCTGGCGTTTTGTCTCTCACTACATTCCTCCAGGCCTAGGAACCCCGAGAAGCGAGTTCACCGGAGTTCTTGGAGCTCTGGAGCTGCTTCTCCCAAAGGGTCCATGTAGCTATATGGTATATACTTAGGGCCCAAAGGGGTTCCCATATACCTACTTTAAGGGCTAAGTATATACCATATAGCTACATGGACCCTTTGGGTCTGAGCCGATCATCACTCCTGCCTGGTTCAACGTTGCTGTTTGCTTGAGCATTACCCTAGAAGCCCAGGTACCCATATGGTAGGTCCTTGGGTTACAGATAGTATAAATGTATATAGGGACTTAAGGACAGGAACCCAATATATAGGTATCTGGGCTTCTAGGGATTCCCGCTGTAGTGTCCGTGGTGGAAAATGAGGTCATGGTCTTCGGGACGGGTAGTTGATGGTCCTCGACAATTGAGAATTCAGAACGTGGGTCTCGGAGTACCTCTTATTCTAAACCCACTCCTGAAAGCTGCCAACGAGAACTCCATACGGCGCTGTCAGTATCACGTGGGTAGCCGACACTCAGAGCAGACAACTTCTCTGCTCCGGTCTACTCTGCAAGCATGAAACCATCATCCCTTGGTACCAGTATGGGGGTATCTTTTTGGGGGTCCCAATAGGTAGGATTGTAGTGTTTGGAGTCCATACTGGGGTGCCCCCATTTAGGGAAACGACTATCCCCCCCACCCCTAACATTGAAGATGTCCCCAAAAAAGAAGGTCTATTGTTGGGGAATATGTGGGACTAGGAGTTGGGGAGCGTGCTCAATATTGGTATGCACACATCTCTGTCCCCACATTAGGGGTCCTTTTTGGGGGATTCTTTACAGTATCTTTTATTTGCGCCTAGGGTTATACGATAATAGCATTTAAAAATGTAATAATGATAACAACGAAAAAAATATTATGGTGAGGAATATATGTCAAGCAAACCTGAGCAGTCTGCTTGAGCTGAAGCCTCCACATATGGTATGTTGATAGCTGGCTCTGACTAATTTCTGACAAAGGCCGAATTTTTATGACAAAGCGAACTCTCCCAACGACCCGGGCTTCTAAAAATAGTTCCTGAGGAGACTACAGGAAGATGGCAGCAGCGACCGCGAGGCATTGTTCATATAGCTCTCCGCCACTGCGTTAAACGGATTCTGAAGGGGAGCGCACCCTAAACCTAAACCCTAATCCCCTAAACCCTGAAGCATCCCTCCTAAACCCTAAAACCCTAAACCCTAAACCCTGAACCCTAAACCCTGAACCCCTAGACCCCTAAAACTTAGGATCCTTTGGAACTCAGGTGGTTGGATCTCAAATATATTGCCCCAAAACTTATGTTGAAACTTCTTTGTCATATTCAGTCAAAGTTTAGTCACCACTTGATGGGGGGATTTAGGATTTAGGGTTCATACTTGGACCCTCCGAAGTAAAGCATTCTGAATTCTGAATTCTTGTGCTGTGGGAGCCAGGTCTTGTCATGATAGTTTGAGGCTTGCGTTTCAGGCCGCCAAATGAAGGAAACATATCCCCGGCATCTAAAATCCTACTATAAGCCCTTACCCCTTAACCATAAGCTATGCGCTCCACTACCTTCTACAAACACCCCTTCAGGTGCCGCAGGTTAACCTTAATTACCCCTGAATAAACGTAAGTATAGAGGAGCCTTGGGAGGCGGTTTAGGGTTTAGGGTTTAGGGGGGGAGAGTGTAAGGGGGTGATGAGGCCATTCAATGGAGCGTAAACCCCTCCAAAAGACCTCCTCGCTGTCCTGGACCCCCAAACCAACCCTAAACCTGAATTTCTAAACGCCCAAATCTACCCTAAAAGCCCTACAAACCCTAAACCTGAATTTCTAAATGCCCAAATCTACCCTAAAAGCCTCACAAAGCCGCTGACCACAACCTCCATAGTTCTCTTACAACCCCAAAGCTCTCAATCCTGCACCCTACATCGTAGGTTTAGGGTTTGGCTCTGAAGCCTAGCCTAGGGCTCCTATGGCTATTTGGGGCTTTCTGGGGGAAGGTTTGGTGCTTTGGGAGCTAAGGTGTGGGATCCCAATATGAGGTACCTGGGCCTTGCCCTAGGCTTGGGGTTCCTAAACGGCTTATGTAATCCAAATAACACGATTTCAGGTCCCTAATACTATACGTAATCGGAATGGTTTGAGGGTTACTGTAGGGTTTATAGTTTAACCCCATTATTTGGGTACTTGGACCATCGGGAAATGCCATACACAGGCGCCTTGATCTTGTCGTCATTAGAATCGCCCATAGCAGAATCCACGTCAGACGGATCGATTCCACACTGTTCAGGGGCTATACTGTTTGGGACTTAGGAATTTTCAGGGTAAGTTGCATATTGTTGAGGGTGTCGGCTACCTGTGCATATAGGGTTTGAAATCATAGATTCAGATATATGTATATATGTATATATGTATATATATGTATATATGGGGCCCAGGATCTGCCGTAGATAGAGTTGAGGGCTTAGGGGTGTTGGGCGTCTACAGTGCATGCTAAATGGGGGTAAGGGCTTAGGATTTCCGGCCATGCAGAGTTTAGGGTTTTTAGTTTAGGGTACGTAGGTTAGGGGTAGTCTTTAGGGTAAAGGGTCTAGGATAGGGTCTATGATAAGGCCAACTGGGCGCACACATTCGTTCTACCAGGATCATGGTTGCTGTAAGCTCCGACCAGAGCTTCTAGGATGTGCGAAAACGGCGGAGCTTCTACCTTAATTCGGGCTTTAGGGCTGAGGACTTCTAGCCCCTTTTTCAGTAGATAGAATATGGGATGGATCTTACTATGGTTATGGTCATATCCATATTCTATCTACTTAAGGGCGGCTGTAAGATTTGGGCTGTAAGCCTCACAACGCTGAGGATTTACCTGGCCTTCCCAGGGTAATTATAAACTACGTGGCGCTTAGGACCCCTAGGGTTGAGGGCCGAGGGTTTAGGGTTAACCCTTTAAGTACCTATAAGAGCAGTATACTGGGAATCCAAAAGGGTTAAGGTTCTAAGGTCCAGGCTAAGTGGATATGCAGGAAGCAGCTCACTTTGCGCTGTGAGTATACCTTGCCTACTCAGAATCCCACCTATGACTACCCAAGAACCTACCAAGTAATCTGAAATTGTTGTAAGGTAACTTCGCTTTTTGGCTAGAAACTGTTGTTAAGGAAGCGCGTTCCCAGCGGTCATTTCTTGCAACGGACCTTTGAAGCAACATGCAATATGGGCCGTCAGGCTTGCATCCACGACTTGTCTCTGCTGCATCACTCCCGTCGGTTTAGAGTTTATAGGGTCGGGCGTTAAGGGTTGAGGGTGCAGGGTTTGGGGTTCAGGGAAATACCGTAGAGCCTACGTCCTAAGTATACACTTTTCGCGTACTTGGAAACTTGGGGCCAGACGATGTGCAACCTTACTAACCCCTCGCAACCTATCTTCTACATGCTGAGTGGATTCCCAGAGCTCAGGGTCTCAGATCTAAAGCCTATACCACAATCTGAAAAACGGTACTTGCATGCTCGTTTTATGCCACCTTTTCCTTCCTCCAGGTATGCATCCTATAATGCACGGCTTAAGGTTGAAGACCGAAACAAAGTGTTGATAAGCCCTACTTAGGCTTTATTTGCTGGTAGCAGTCCAGGCCAACCTTGTGCCCTAAGGGCGAACGCCCCATGAGCATGCTTGGGGTTCAGAGGTTTGCCAACATGGGTCCTGTGTCTGTGTCAAGAATTACACATAGCACCAGTCATCTGACAAGCTATAGGACCTATAGGATACTGCCTGATGATAATTTGGGCTTCCCCTATATAGCGTATACTCATGATCCCAACTCCCGCAATGATTCTTGATTTTCGGCGCATTGTGCAGCCTCAAATAGCCAAGCTGCCGCACTTGTAGCAGCTCACAGCCGCCAGAAGTCGTTTGCATGGAAGATGTCGCAACCTCCGAGACCTCCGAGATCTGTAGAGAACGAGGCTCTGACGACGTCTAGAGACGCTAGTAGGATGTCTGCAGCGAGCTCCAGAAAGTGACGGGAGACTGGAGCAGCGATGCTGGCAATGGCGCCTCAAAACTTGTTGTAGAACCTGCTGCCCTGAAACCCTGAATCGTAGATCCTGAACCCTAAATCCTAAACCTTACTTATCAACCCACAGTAGGCGAAGGATTGGCCCAACACCCTTATGAAACCTGTCAACAAGACTATTCTTCATGCTCTGCCCCATTATCCCTATATATACACATATATATATATATGTATGTATGTATATATATATATATGTATGTACATCCATCCCCAAATCCTCTAGACCCCTAAGTCCTCAACCCTAGTCGCTAGCCCCTGAACTCTGCACCCTGAACTCCACACATCCCAAAGACCTAAACCCTTTCTGGCCGCCTCCGCGCAGAGAGCTTCGATCTCATCATCCGTAAGCTCGGACAATCGACGGATCATTACTTCCTGCTTGCAAGGATTAGGGTTCAGGGTTCAAGGCTTTCTGGGTGCTTTGAAGCCCAGGGATGTAGTAACAAATGGAAACACATGGAAGCTACTACATCATTGTTGAGGGTTTAGGGCTTATAGGCTTGTAGGGCTCAAATTTTCGGGTTTAGGTTCGGGCTCACTGAACTTGAGCAGTAGGTTGAATTATGAGTGCCCTAATTGGTGTTGGCTTATTCATCGCCCGATCCGCAACCTACTGACTACGTCCCTAAACCTTCAAGTGCAGATTGAAGCCCAGTTTAAGAAATAAGGGGGATTGCGTTAACCCAACCCTTAATAGCCATGTGATAGTTACAAGGTCCGTATTATTGGGGTTGGGGAAAGTAAAGCCCCACAACCTAAACACCTTCACAGTCCGCATCTTCCTGCTTCTAGAATCCAAAACATGTTTCTGCGAGGTTGCTCTGGAAAGTTGCTGACCCCTGAGGTCCCAGGTGCGAGAAAAAAAGGCATGGGCTCCTGGGAAGCCTTTGCCCCTGTATCTAGCATGGAACGTTCTGGGAGCCACTGGGAGGTGCCTGGAAGGCCTGAAAAAACTTCTTGGGAGGTTTGTCTCAGGTCTATCGTGGGTGCTACCGGACCCCACCCCACCAAGGTCGAAGCGTCCTAAGAGCCGCCCACCATCGCAGACATTGCAGGTGGGCGGCCTATGCCATGAGTTTAGGATTAAAGGTCCGATTCCATCACAATATCTTTACGCCCTTCGCGGAGGGAACTAAAAACCTTGGGGCAAAACAAGGGGGCTTCACGAGGAAATTTTCAACCGCCACTCCCAAGCCCTGAACACCAGACTCCGACACCAACAACCAGAAAGAACAAGGTTCTTCGCTAGAAAGCCACTGCCTATAGGCAGCGACTCTGACCCACTAAGTGGTTGCTCGGGAACAAGATGTTACTTGTGGTTCTTGGGGTACACGGGTGAACCCTAACTTCCTTAGACCTGAGTGCCTGCTCGTAGCGTGAGAGCTGCTGGGCGTAGGTCGTCTGCTTGTTCTCGACTCGCCACAAGTACCTCGACAGCTGGGTTTAAGGATTCAGGGTTTTGGGCTATAGGGTTGGCGCTTGGCCCATTGGCGGTGGGGATTTATGATTTGGGGATTGGAGATAACAGGCTTGGATCTCGGGAGTAGAGGTAGGTTCAAGGGTTCCAGGTTCGGGTTGAAGGCTCAGAATTCTCCAACTAATGCACTGCAGTGCAGTGTAGTAAGCCTTGCAATTGAATGGAATCATCATCTTGCTTTCATGCAGGATAAATAGGGAGCGACCCTCGTCGGCGTTTTTTACGGAATCCATCCACTTGAATGCATGACCCCTTTTTCTGGTATGAGCTGGCTTTACTCTGTCTGCTTGGGGTGCGTGTTGGTTGCGCATGGCTACTGTGCTGCTTGAGTACGTGCGTCAAACAAGGAGACGGATCTTGTGCTAATCCCTTGCCCCCTAATAAAAAAATCTGGCGGCAAGCCATGAACACCCTCTGATCAAGTGTAAGGGAAGAAATGCAGGACCTGAAGAATGAGATGCCAGTATGTGCGTGGGATATTCTTAACCGAAAAGCCGCACACCCCCATAGTAACCCTTACTCTACACACTGACCCCTAGATAAAAGTGACTGCCTGGGTGAGAAAAAAGCTGACATCCGGCTCTCAACAAGCCGATAGGGTACAACCAGCTAGGGTCGCAAACTTCAGGGTAGAGTGTGGGGTTTCGGCGGTACAGGCCAGGCGCCCTGGATGCGGGCCCGTTCCGGCTCTTACAGGTTGAAGTTGGAGTACCCATGCACTGATGATATTACAAACCCTGTATGACCTTGATAGACTATGAATAACACAAAAAATCCCAATTTGTAGGGTATTTACGCAGGGTCTCGCAGGAGTTTTGGTATCTACTGTAGGGCTACTACCACGTTATTTCTGATATACCATGTAACCTACCTCCAAGTTGTCAGAAGCATCGCAAGTGTCTTTTGCCCTCCGGCGTTCTCTTGAATCTGACAGAGGCCATCTGTTCCTCTTAGATGTCCAGTATGCATGGCGTTCCCCGGCTGATATTTGGATTGAAATATCACAAATCCTAATCCCTAACCTGTGTTTTTTGGCCAAAAGTTATTAACCCTAAACCCTAAACCGTTACCCTAAACGTACACCGGGCTCTAGAGACCAAAGATCGTCTTTTACATTTGGCGTCTTCCAACCCTGAACCCCAAACCCCAAATCCTGAACCTTGGCTACAGGTTATAGCCCCTTTAATTAGATAGAATATTGGGTTTCTATTGGGATAATGGAAAAGAAAATTGGATGTTATTATTTAAGGTTTAGGGTTTAGGGTCCCCCTTAAGTAGATCGAATATTGGGATTATATGGGGATCTTATTATAACAAACCCAAAGCCATATTCTATCTACTTAAGGCGAACTTCTCACCTGGCCATTTCTTACATCAGAACTTGAAAGCATGACGAGAGGGGTGAAGGTCTGGTAAGGTCCCTGTAATTTGCCCAGCTTACTGGACAAATAAGCCCTTCAAAAGCATACGCAGCTAGGTCTCCTTCCGGAGCGGAGCTAGGGCTTTGCGGTGGCAGCGGCGCTGTCAAAGACAAGCTAATTTAGAACAATTTCAATTCCCAATCTAAAACTATTTTGGTACTATGCCCTAATGTACGGCTATTTTCGCATTATCCCCTATATAAGCTTTAAACTGCCCAGCTTACACATTTTGGGATTTAGGGAGCCGTTTGTGCATCAGATCAAGGTTTGGAATTCTGGGTTTACAACCCTAAACCCTAAGCCCCAAACTTCCCAGCTTTTATAGATTTCCCCCCCCCCGCCCCGTTGCCCATCAGTTAGGCTCATTTTGGGCCAGTTGAGGTTAATGAAGGCGTATAGGCGGGGAACCCACAAGATTTCCTGGACCCCATGAGTACCTAAAGCAGCCCGCGCAAAAAAAAAAACAAGGCTATTATGCATACTTTTGGGTTGCGGCTACTCTATCTTGAATACTGCTGTGGTAGCTATAGACATGATGTGACATGATCATTTAAATCTCTGTCAGGGCTTAAGTACCGTGTCCAGGGAACTTAGTAAGTCGGTTATATATGGGGCTTTGCGGAACCTGGCTCTCTGGGATTAAGTCGAGGTTTGGCAATCATGCAACATGAGCTATACTCTTAACTCCTAATATTCCCCCTTAATAACCCCTAGAATACTCCCCTGCACAATCCCCTATATAAACCACTAAAAGGAATTTACAGCCTACAGCTGCATACGTAAAGCTGGGTGGGCTCCGCGCTGCAGCACCGCGGCAAAGTTGCGCAGCAGTTGGTTCAGCTGCTTCAGTTGTTGGTCCACGACCTGTTATCAAAGGTTGAAACACAGCTTCTGTGTGCACCACAGGAATGGGTCCTTCACACCCCCATCCATGTATGTGTCGCCGGATGCTTCCTTCGACTTCAGCAGTTTTTTGCGCACCTGCATGGCTGGTGCGCGTCTGAGCATTCGCATGCTGGTAGAAAGCACGCGTCCTCGCTAAGGCGTCGATTGCCGTGTCCACGGGTTCCACGCATCGGAAGTGACCTGTACCGAGCATCGACTAGAGCAGCCGCAGTCAGAACGTGGAATCAAAGCCACGCCTTGCAATAAAGTTGAGGACGCCACACCGGGGAGGGGGGGGCACAGCGGTTCCAGCACGGGTCCTATCTGGCTAACCTAATACCTTTCTGAATCAGCTTGAGTGAAGCTGCGTCGGACGAACAGGGATAGTGTTGCAATCACCACCCTCCAACTTTCTGTACCGAAAACAGGTTGACACTAAATGGCGTTTTGATGGGTCGTAGCTTCGTGGCTCTTGCTCATGTCTAGGATATAATTGCTACGGGGTTGCATTATTTGAGCGCGAGGTGACATCACCGAACCGGCACAACTTTTTTTCTTCACGAGGCCTAAGCGCGCTGTTCAGTTAACGTATTCAACGTCCTCCGCATCCTTGATGTCGCTGTGCGACCTCAGCGAAAACTGCGTGCCACATGAATGATTGCTAAATTGCAGACTCTAGTAGGGCCCGTGCGGAGATATAGCCTCCTCATTGGCGACAGCTTTCAACTGCCTGATTTTGGGACGGGGATGTATGTGAGCGAACAAGTGCACGCTTCAATACATGCATTGTTGCCTCAGCCAACAGCGCAGCTGTCCACGGTAGAAATTATCTACTGTGGATGACATGGCGAGTGCCTCCACTAAAGTTTCGCGGCCAGGGCAACTACCAGCCTTGACGTGCGTGACGACTTCTGAGGGCACAACTATGGTATACAGGTCGAAGGGTGGGTGACGTTCGAGTGTGTGCTAAACTCTCAGGTTTGACCGTCCAGGCTTGAGCTGAGAGTGGCTGGGACAGCTGTACTCGTTAACAAATACCAGGCAAGCAACGCCAGAGAATTATCTTGGGCAAGTTTGGGAAGAACCCAGGCTTCTGTAGCACTTGCGGGAGGTGCGGCAATTTTCGTCGTATATCCAGTATTGCTCGGGACTTTTCCGCTCTCCCGTGTGAGCCACTGGCGGCCCACAACCCTAAATAATCCGCTATATAATCACCTTTAAGGAGTTCGGACCCTAAATCCTAAACTAAACCCTAAATAACCCCCTCAAAACTCCCCTTGAAGGAGTTTAGACCCTTAAACCCTAAACCCTAAATACAGAGGTTTATATAATCCCACAAAATGAAGGAGCTTAGACTACAGCTAACATCATGTCACATCCGCAAAGCCCAAATGTGCTGCGCACAAAGAGATCGCCACTTTGCAAGGCAAAGCTGAATGAGTGGTTTAGGATTTAGGGATTCGGCTTTAGGATTTTGGGTTTGGGGTTCATGCGCGCCCTGCCGTTGCATTCTCCAAACCCTGCCCTAAACTCCCAATCGTGTGACTCCTGTTCTAAACCCTAAACCCTAAACCTTAAACCCTAAACCCTAAACCTTAAACCCTAAACCCTGAACCTTAAACCCTGAACGCTAAACCCTAAACCCTCACCCGTATTCCTCATCTCGAGACTCCGAGCCCTAAGGTCAGGAAGGCTTGTCCGGACCTACTTTTGGGTTGGTGTCTTCAATAGCACCCAGAGACTCCTAAACCAAGTTTGACGAGAATTTCCATAAAACAAATAGCTCTAGGAGACCAAGTGCATAGTGGATAAATCACGAACTTCGGTAAGCTTTTGCTACAAGATGTGTGGAAGGCATAAGGGATGTGCGGGTTGGTCCATGCCGATAACGAGGACTCTATTTGGAGTAAATAGGGCATGATTTGAAATCAGGATCTCCCCCACAGAATGCACACCTATATTCCTACGAAACCTATATACACTCAACGAGAATCATTACAACAACCCTAACCCAACATAGAGCCTCAAGAAAATCCAGTGCAACAATCCACCTAAAAATACTCTGAACTGGCCTTTCCACTCACCCTCAGCCCTCTAAACCCTATAGGCCCTAATGACTTCGCCACGAAGGCATGCGATAAGACTCAGGGCGCTAAGTGTAGTCTAGTGTTTTGGGTTCAGGTTCTGAGGAGGCCGCGTTTACTCCCTTAGCCTGGAAAATCCCAGACATAGAAACTCACACCCGCAGCTTTGGCATTCCTGACGGTCACGATTTCCTGAATCAAAAATTCTTATAAAGAATCCTGAGCTCTGAACCCACAAGCTTAAACACTCGGCCCGGAACCTTGAGTCCTAAACCATTCGCCCTTGAGAAAATTCAGCTAGGGCGGGGCACCTCGCAAGCACGACCAGTTGTCTCTATCATGCCCTAAAGAACAGGGCATCAGGAGATAAGAAACCCTGTAATGGGGTCCTGAACACTTGGAATCCGGTTTTGGGGGATAATGTTGCTGTTCATGTTGGCGTCTGCAGCACATTATTCGGTCTCGGGTTTCAAACTCTTCCCTGGCTTTGTTGTTATAGCGCTTGGATGTAACAGGATGGTGGAGGGTTCGCGAATCTTCTATGCTACGTCACTGACGAATGAAATGAAAGTCAGTTTGCACCCTAAACAGCCCTAAACCCTGAACCTTAACTCATAAACCCTGAACCCTCAACCGAGAGCCCTAAACCCTAAACCGGAAGTCCTAAAACCTGAACCCCCAATCTTAAGCCCTAAACCCTCAACCTTAACCTTAACCCCTTAAACCCTAAATCCTAAACCCTAAACCCCAAGCGCTAAACCTTATGCCCTAAACTCTCAACCTTGCTTTGGCTAGGATGCATGGAACATTGCTATGGTTTAGGGTTTTTAGGGCTTAGGGCTTAGGGTTTAGGGTTGAGGGTTTAGAGTTTAAGGTTGAGGGTTTAGAGTTACACAATGTTCCTGTTTTGATATGTTTTCACGTGCACATAGCATGTAACATCGTATCCAACGCGAACAGCCCAAAAAGCATGTCCTAAACTGTGACATCTATCTATACCTCACGCTCAGCCCTAAACACACCTCGAACCCCTTTAACCCTAAACTCTAAGATTCCAAACCCTCAAGCCTAAAACCCAAACCCTTTCTGAACCCTAAACCTTCTACCCAAACCCTGAACTCTGCGAATGGCCCCGCCCTCTGCATGTGCTCATCCACTTTCCGCAAGCAAGACATCCTCCAAAAACCACTGCCTGCCCGGAGGATAGCGGTTGTGGGTTTGGGGATATAGGGGTTTCGGGCTTAGGGTTTAGGGTAGATGTTACGGACTAGGGTTGAGGGCTTCCATAGAGGGAGGGCGCCCCCGATTGCAAATTGGGTTATAAGTGAAATGTAAGGTCTAGACAAGCACAAAACACCCTAGACCCTAAACATCGAACCTTAAACCCTAGCCCCTAAGCGCTATAAACCCCCTAAACCCTAACCCCTAAAGCCTACAACCTAAACTAAACCCTAGCCCAGGCAAAGGCTGTCACGTTTGCCGTGGATAGAAACGTAGTACTACGAAATTCGGGCTTTAATACTACGAGGATTCTAATGCAGACCCCCGATTAATAAACCCCTTCCCCTTAGTAGGGATTATAATAGGCTTAAGGGGAGGGGGTTCATAAATCATGGGTCTACATTAGGTGGCACAAGGTTTTTCCGTCCCCCATTATAACATGGGGTCTCTTCTGCCTTCCACTGGGGTGTAGGGTTGAGGATTTGCGGTTTAGGGCTTAGGGAGCACATGATGCTGTAGCTCTATAAGGATCGTCTGCCTTCCATTGGGGTGTAGGGTTTAGGGTTTACGGTATAGGTTTAGAGGGCACATGATGCTAGCGCTCTAAGAGGATCAAAGGAATAATGTAGGTTTCCACATGCGAGTTTCTCAATAGCATCCCCCCAGAAATTGAACACGGCCCTAGCTTACTGGTGCTTTAGGGGGATTATATGGATCCCGGTGGCTAGCCCCATATGCGCTCTATATACCCCTATGAGACTTCCTGTATGCTCACCCCCACTCGCCCTTAAATATGGCTATGCTGAAGAGGATCCAGAAATTCAAATCCGCCCAAAAAACATCCCATCCTTCCCATTGTGAACTAGCGGAATTTCATAGGATCCTTTCCGATCCTTCCGGAAGGCTGGGTCGCGAGCCTGTTGATCAGCTGATTCTGGGTGGTGAACATGATGGCCTTGCTCGCTCGATTCACAGTTTACAGCTCAGTGTCTGGGGTTCAGGGTTCAGACTCTGTGGTGCAAGAAAGCATCAAGGGTCCAAGTACTCAATAATTATATACCTCCCCAACTACTACCCAAACCAAGTACCCAGTTATTGTGTACATGGACCCTAAGTACAGTCATGGTTGGTAAAAAGGTTCTCAATTTTCTGAGGCTCAGGGTTTGCTACTAACGAGGTGTTAAGCAACGTTGGGCAGCAAAATTGAAGGAATGGGGGCCCAATGGGGGGTGCTATGTATAAAAAAAAGTTCTCAACCTGTCCCATGTCGAAACCGTACGCACAAACTCATTTGATACCAGAAACTTGATAGATTGAACCAAAACAGGCTGGTGCCCAGGTTTGTCCCCGCACGACTTGGCACCAAAATGTTGCTTGTGCCTGTGAATTTAGGATGCAAAGCCACCCTGGCAGGTCGCGGCGTATGTGCGTGTATGTATGTACGCATTTAGATTACAGGTCCCAAGTACCCAATAATTGGGTACTTGCGGCTTTGCTACAAGGAATGGTAATAAGGGTCTTGGAGAAGTATAAGATTCTCAGGTACTGGGCTCCTTGGGGTAAAGAACTGCTTGCAGTGACAGTTGTTCCAAATCTCTACAGCACTCCATGCTGAGAGGTACATGGGTTTAGGGTTTAGGGTTTAGGGTTCATGGCTTGGGGTTCAGGGTTTTGGGTTCAGGGTTTAGGGTTTTAGGGGGCTTATAACCCAAGTTTGGGCTCGGATATCCTTACTTATAGCTATCAATGAACCTTCCAGTAATCCCATTCCCTGCATAACTTGCACCCAATCCCTGAATCGTAAACCTCGAATCCCGGAACAATGTGGAGTTTTTGTATGGAGAGTTTGCATGAAAAGGGTCTCGCATATTGACCCCAATCTACTACAATCACTGTTTTCGGGTCTCCTGAAAAGGGATGCCCATTTTTAGGAAGCCCCGAACGTTTTCAGTCAAGGACCCCTAATTTCTTGGAACTCCCCATATTCTTTTCCTTTTCACCCTTCCCAAGGGATCCAAATAGCCCAATGTAGGTAATATTTACGGACTTGAGGGCCCCAATGTAGGCATTATTTCTGTACTTGGATCCCTAAACCCTAAACCCCAAACCCCTAAACTCACAAGCCCTACACCCTAAACCCCTAAGCCCCCTGAATCCTATGAAATCCGATATCACCCTATATAACTCTATACACCCCTATAGAAACCCGATATATCCTCTAAAACCCCTTATTCACCCTAAACCCTAAACCCTAAACCCTCCCTTAATTCAAGCCTAGGGCTTCCCTTAATTCAAGCGAAGCAGCGCTGTGAGGTGCAACCTTTAGGAGCTCTGGCATCAGGCCACGGAAGAATTCCCGGAAGCCTCGCGGTAAAGTGTAGATTAGGGGGGTTTAAGGGTTTAGGGTTTAGGGATTAAGGTGTAGGTACCTATATTAGGTTGGGGTTTAGGATTTAGGGTTTAAGGGTTTTAGGGTTTTTGGGTGGGGGATTTAGGGGTTTAGGGTGTAGGGGCTAGGATTTAGAGGTTTAGGGATCAGGGTTGAGGGGGTTCAGGGTTCAGGGATTGGGGTTTGGGGATTATAAGGTTTGAAAGATTTCCCAGATTTCTAATGTTGGAATTATGGGCCCCTAGTACGAGTATGCGCCTCCATTATGGTACATGAGCCAGTGTCTAAACTCCTAGCATCCTCCTTGAAAAGCCCAGTAAGAGTCCCCCATAAAACTCCCCCTTTGAGGAGTTTCGGCTCCTGCAATGTATAACCTATGTAAAGGGCCCATAGTTAGGACCGTGGAAGGATTCATGGTCGCCTTGCAGTTGAGTGTCACTCTTTCAGAGGGACGCCTCAGCCGTGGATTTGAAGGTTTAGGCTTCAGGGTTTCCTCCTGTAGCTCAACTGCAGCCCGCAGAGGTCCGCGATATACTGTCTTTGTGGGCTGCGGTTATATACCAGTTATACTCAACCCAAAAGGCTCCATGTAGCTCTATAGTATATACTTAGGGCCCAAAGTGGTTCCCATCTAACCACTTTAGGGCCCAAGTATATACTATATAGCTACCCTAAACCCTAAATCCTAAACCCTAAAACCTATACTATTTAAGCCATTGTCTAAACTCCTAGTATCCCACTTAATAAGCCCTACAATACTCCCCTATAAATTCCCCTATATAACCCCCATTAAGGAATGTAGACTGCAGCTCATATAGCAACATCACCACTGCGGAGCCATCGTGTGAAGCCAAAGGTCCACACACCCCCATTTAGGGTCGACTGCACAGCATGACTTCTGATGCGCGGGCCCAGTTGTCCCTGCAGTTCAGGACTATGAAGCCCGACTGGGTCAACAGCATGATCGACTTCGACAACATGGAGCCCGAGGGCACAATCACGCAGATCCACAATGACTGTCCTTTGCTCCAAAAATCAGCACAATAGGATCTGTGGGCCTGGGAAAGGGGCCACCTTGATGGCTGGGAAGTGCCAGGCAACTGGTGCAAAAGGAGCATTGGCAATGGCTTTGCCAACGGCATCTTGAACGCCAGACCAAGGGTCATAGTGGTCTGAGGAAATGGTACATGGAGCCTTTGAAACGTTAAACCCTAAACCCTACGACCCTAAACCGTCCTGTATCTTCCTTCGCGGGCAGCCTTTAGATGTCACAGTTGCCTTCCAGGCCCAGAAGCGGCGCTCTCCCTCCCCAATGGATCCCAAGTACCTATATGAGGGTTTAGGGGTTAGGGCTTAACGATTCTATGTACCTATGTAGGGAACACTGTAATAATAACTCCTAGTATAGAAGCCCTACATTGTACCATATAAACACAGATACTTAAGGCCCTAAAAAGCCTACATAACCCCTATGTACCCCTATATCACCTGTACAGTACCCCTAATACAATATAGATACTTACGATCCGTTGGGTTCATCTCTTTGAAGATATGCAAGCGCCGCTCCGTCGCCGAAGGGCTTGCTTCGAGGCTCTTCTCCAACCCCTAGGGTTCAGGGTCTAGGCCCTGGGTCTCCTAGAACTATTTGGGGCTTTCTGTGGTAAGATTTGGGCTTTGGGGCTAGGGTTTAGGATCCCGTTATGAGAGTCCAAGAACCTTTGAGTGAATCCCTAAACTCCTCATCGCCCTAATGCCCATAAACCATTTAATCCCTGAACCCTTCAACCCCTAAATTGTAGTTTCCCAAATTGAGAGCATCCTAATAGAGACCCCAACATAGTATAATCCTTTCTATGGGGACCCCCAAAAAGGCAGCCCTGATTTTGGGACACCCCTGAACCCAAAACCCAAAACCCTAAAACCGCTACAACCCCTATAGTCTGCAGGACCCGTATAACCCTGATGATAGCTGGTAAAGCAACCATGCACAGGAGCAACACAGCCGGTTACGATAATCTCTAAACCTTGAATCCTAATCCGTACATCCCTGAACCCCTGAGCCTCTAGATTTACCTTAAAGCGCAATGCTTCCGGGAGTTCTTCCTGTATGGGCTCTTAAAACAAGTTGTCTATTATGAGGTATAGTCTAAGCTCCTGGTATGCCCCCTTCATAGCCCCAATAATGCTTCCCTATATAAATCCCCTATATAGCACACTTGAAGGAGTTTAGACTTTAACTCTTTTGAGTATATGCTAATACTAGGAACCTATAGTTACAACAGTGGAAAGGCACCGGGCAATTCTTGCAATCCCTAGTCCGTGAACCCTAAAAATTTAAACCTTAAACCCCTAAACCCCTAGACCGGAACCCCTAAAACCCTATGCTCCCCAGAACCATACTACACCGCGGGGCTGGCGTGGGCCTACGGGCCGCTCACACAAGGTAACTGTATGTGTGTATATAATATATATATATGCATAGTATAGGTCCATACTATATGCCAATTCACCTCCAGGAGTGCATCGTTTCAACATTAGAAAGGCTTCCCGGAGTTCTTCCAGTCGTCCAATTTGGGAAACCCTGCGCCCTAAACCGTGCCAAACCCTATAATCCCCCTTAACTAGACAGAATATGGGGTATTTGGGGATGTTATTTTAATATGCCCAGAGCCATATTCTATCTACTTAAGGGGGACTATAACCCTAAGCCCCTGGATCCTGAACCCTTAGCCCTAAACCCCTAAACCCCTAAACCCTAAACCCTAAACCCCTAAACCCCCCCAGGCACCTCGTAGCCCTAAACCCTAAAGCGTGTCAAAGAAGCAGGCCTAGTAGCCATGCAAGAGGCAGACCTGCAGAACATGATTGTGGTTTAGGGTTTAGGGGTTTAGGGGTTAGGGGTTTAGGGTTTGGGGCTTTAGGGTTTAGGGTTTGGGGCTTTCGGGTTTTGGGTGTAGGGGCCAAAATCCAGGGCATATGACTTAGGGGGTTCAGGGTCAAAGGATTGTAGGTGATTGAGCCAAGTCAGTGGGGTTATGATAAAGAATCAAATGAAGAAGTGAAAACGACATTCAAACTGGGGTTATAAAGGGCTTGATAGAGATTAGGGTAGGTAGGGTCGAAGCAAGAACGGTTCCATATTTCTCCCTAGAAATAAGCCAGCAGGAGGACATAATCTTACTCTATGTTGGGGCCTCGAACATCCCCCGGAACTAACCACCCAATCCTGGAGGCCCTAAACTTGACAAATTAGGGTTTAGGGGTTTAAAGCCTCTTACTGAACTCCACGCATTGAAAGAGGAGTTTGAGGTCTCGCTTGCAAGAATGAAAAGCCGGCCGCAGGGATCCAAATCGCACAACGCATTGATTTAGGCCTACAAGGTGTAGTGTTTAGGGCCATGCTTTTTATGGTTTATAGAAGCACACCCTAAACCCTAAACCTTAAACCCTAAACCCTACAAAGCCTAGACCCTGACAGCAAGTTTGGGACAAAATTCGGTATCAGCCACCCTTTACGGTGAGGTCGGGTGAGGTTGTTCCAGCTTGCCCAACCTTACTCGGACCTTGTTCGGGTTTAGGGTTTAGGATTCCTTGTAGGAGTTCGGTAAGTTTTTCCGATTAGTATACCTACTAAGCCCCGCCGCAAAAAAGGTAGTACATTGGAGTGCTTAGCTCGCGCTAAGCCCTAAACCCGAAGCTGCCGGGCCCAAAGCTAGGGTCGGTTTGGGGGCCCTGTAGGGTTTAGGGTTGAGGGTTGAGGGTAAAGATTTAATATTTTTCTGGCTTTCAGGGGATTAACATAGGGATAATTAAGGGCAATGAACATCTAAAATCGTTTTCAAACCTACCCTTGCAGAGTGGATCTTAGACATGTTCTTGATAGCGAGGGTATGGTTTTGGGTCCAGGAGCACTGAAGCCTTAAGATCTAAAAATGCACCCTCGTCTCAGCCAGGGCATCATCCCTGAATTCCGTTAAACCCAAAACAAACAACCCCAAACCCTCAATTTGGGGTCTACTTGGCAAGCTCTAGCCAGCCAATGCCTGTAAGCCGCGCAGCGCGCTGCATAATCCTAGTCAATGTTGAAGACAGTAGCACACCCAAACCCAAGGGAGCTTATATGGGGACATATGGGGACACTAAGGCTATATGAGGGCTATGACAGGCCTCTTCTGGGGGAAACTACCCACCTGAAACTCCTTAGATCCTCCTTTCCAATATAGAGGGTCCAGGTATCCATGAAACTTCATTCTATCTTGTCAAGAACATAGTAGCGAGGGTCTCTTGGAGAGTGCAGCCTCATAAACGTAAACTCTAAACCCCAAATCCTAATCTTCGTCCCAACAACTGGTTGCACAAACAAGTCACCTGGCGCCGTGAACAATGCATCATCACGCATGTTCAAACCAAAGGTACGATCCTCCGAGATTGAAGCCTGAGCCTTCATGACCACACTCGCAGCCCAGAGCGCTTCCTCGATTGCCAGCTCCTGGATGCAAAGCCAAAAACACAATCATCCACCGCCTTGACGATGTACCCCTGGCGGAGTACATTGCCAGCTGGCGGAAAGGCACCAAGCTGCGCTATGGTATGACACCAGCGCTGTTTTGCACTCCGCCTCTTGCCAGAACACGACCTCCTCATCACTCGAAGAGCTTCCCAGCCAATTAACACCAGCGAATCATTGGCAACCGCGGAGATACTTGTAGTGTTTGTAGACTTCCGTGCCGCAAATTCTTATTACCTATCCAGTTAGGGCTCCAAGAAAACCCAAAACCTCAAAATAGCTGACAAGCACAAAGCCAAAACGCAAAGCAAGGACGCTGAAGCCACGTATCCCGGGAAAAATAATATCTTTTGAGAGGCCCCATCACTATATGGTGACAAATCCAAGATACAAGTTCATTGCTGGCGGTCTCCAAAAACAAATTGAAATGCACTGGGCAGTCTGCACATGAAGGGAGAACTTGATTCTGAGAATGATAACCGAGACACAGCCTGCAGAAGCATTCCCTTTGAACTGGTTCAACCCTAAACTCAGCTTTGCTAAGGGCCCAGAATGGAATTACATAGGAGCCCCTCTGCGTGTTGCAGGTTTCTTGCATGTGAGCTTTTCGCTGCATTATCATATTCCTCCTCTGCAGTGCCTTAACACAGTACATACCCGAACACCAGCAAACACATGACGTAACCGAAATCAAAAACGATGGAGTAAAATCTCTTTAGGGTTGAAGGTTCAGGGTCAAAGGTACTTGAAGAAACTTAACTTCGACCATAGCCTCAAAGCTTCACCCCTAAACCCGGAGCGCGAGAAGCTTAAACCCAAGTCCTGGGCCAAAAGCGACGAACCAAGAAAAACTAGTCTTGTCCCCGTGAATATATATATATATATATGTATATATGTACATATATATATATATACGTAGATATAAATATACACGTACATGCGTATATACCTCTATATACACACATAAAGATGATCATAGGCATTGGTAACTATAACCAGCTGCAGGTTGTAGCAGATGGTGCAACCCAGCAACAACAGAAGTGCTTTCCTAACTCTTCAGGGCCAAGTGCCTACACGTCACCTCAGTGTTTTGGGGAATTGTGGACACTCGAACAATGAAGAGTTTGTCAAGACCCCTGAAATCCCTATTCACGAAACCCTGATTCTACTGGCCCCCAACTGCCTAAATCCCAATCCCTACATAGACTCCCCCAGTACCCTAAAATAGGGTCTATGCAGGTCCAATTTGTGGATACTTAGGGTCTATAGAGGGTACTTGGACCCTAAACCCTAAACCCAGATCCTGAATCTTTCGGATTCCCTAAACCCTAAATACCTAAAACACCCGTGAAGCGCCTTTGCGCCGGATGTACCCAGTCAGGAAGATCCTGCGAACAGCCTGCTTAAGTGCAAAAGGTTGACTTTCTGGTGCCCTGGGCTTACTATTGGGTTAAGATACCTACTGATCGATTGGGGTTTAAGGTAATCAATGTGCAACATTAGGACTAATTTGGCTTGGGGAACCTATTTATTCACAACGGGGTCCATGTTATTTGAAGGAAATATGGTAGTTTCCCAGAATAAGGAGACCCAAGATATGAACCCCAAATTACTATAGCCTTATTATGGGGACAACGAAAAAGGTACCCCTAATTTCAGGAAACCCCTAAAACCCTAAGGCCTTTAAATCCCTATATATCCCCTTTTAAAGGTACCCCTATGTTTAGGAACCCCCCCCATATCGCGTATAACCCAGCTTCAGGGTCCCTCAAAGCAGGGCTTACCTCTCTTTCTGTGGGTCGGCGGTGGGGCCGTGGGGTTGCTCTCTTTTTTTTCACCAAAGACAAAAAAAATAAAGAGCAGTAGAGTAATGTAGGGGGCATAATATTGGGGTATAATAATGGAAGAGAAAATGGAAATACTATAATAGGTTACATAGGGGTTACGTAGGGCCATGTCAGCAAAGTCTTGGGCAGGATTCGATTTATTAGGGTTGAATGTTTTTGGGTTTGGGGTCGAGGATAGAGATGGTAGGTCGCACTCCGGGCAATGAAGGAATAGCCCTGTTAACCCTAAACCCAGGATGTTGGGTCCGTAGGGTTTGCTTATTGATGCTTGCCTTCATGCTCAGCAAACAAAAGGCAAGAAAGTCTCACTTTGTCATCCATCTGGCAGAGCAGTACGCCGCTTTAGCCCCAAACTCTGGACCCCGTCAACGCAATCTTTGGGATGCTGTCAGAAATCAGGTAATATTTATGTACCTAGATGCACACGGCTACTTGAGTTAGACCTTATAACCCACTGAAAAACCCCCTTTGAGGCCCCTGATATAGTGAAGATCCATGATTAATAATCCCCCTCCTTTTCAGGGTCTCAACATTAGGATCCCTATTAGAATCCCTATTAAGGGGAGGGGGGTTCATTAATTAGGGGTCTCCATTAGTTAGAGCTGGGTTCCAACTACAGATAACTGGAACATAATCACCCCTGAAGATGCCGCCTCCCGCACGTTGGCGTAAACTACTGGGCGTCCACCCATACCTGTCATAAGATCCGCATGTGGGTGTTCTGGCTGATCACCCCAGACCCCTGCTGGCCCTAAACTCCAACCGTTCTACCCCTCGACTCAGAACCCTGATCCCTAAACCCTGAACCCTAATCCCTAAACTCCTCAACTCTAGACCCTAGCCCCTAAATCAAACACTCAATCAGCTCTTAACCCTGAACCTCAGACCGTAAGTTTATGGCCCCTCTTAAGTAGACAGAATATGGGGCATATGGGGATCTTAGTATAATATACCCAAAGCCATATTTTATCTACTTAAGAGGGAGCCTAAACCCGAAACACTAACTGGTAGTTGCCATTTTCTTTTCCATTATCCCAAAATACCCAAAGCTTGAGGGGGACTATAAACCATGGGAGTTACTATATTTAGATTGCAGCCCTCGGGTCGGGACTGCGGTTCATCTTGTAGCGTGCCTGAGGGTTCCCTCAAAGCGATCTCATATGTAGGGGTATATAACTGCGATTTGATGAGGGCTTAAGTCTTCAGGGTATATAGAGTTCAGTGTCCAATAATTCGGTACTTGGGCTTTAGGTACCAGTAGTTGCGAGACAGGTTTTGGGGTATATGGTCCTTGCGTACTGGAGAATGCAAATCCCACGTGAGGCTAATGTAGGAATTTGCCCCAAGATGGGGAGAGAGAGAGAGAGACACATGTATGTACATAAATAAATACATATATATATATATATGCACAGAGCCTCATTGCGTGTGCTGGGGAATGCAAAGTAACAAGGGCGGGGAACCGGTGGAAAAATTGTAGGTGAAAGAGTTGTAAGAGGAAAAGATTTATTCACCCTACGTTTCTGGACTGATGCCCTTCTTGTTTTCAGGGGCAAAATGCGGCTGCTCAAGCCCATAGGATCCTAAGTACGTTTGTAAGGAATACTGACCTAAACTCTGTTACTACATTCTAATATAGAAATCCTACATTTTGACATACGGAGACTTAGGATCCTTTGGGAAGACACAGGGTACCCTGAAAAGCCGAGTGATATGTGCAGAGTATCAGCTGATTTCTGCCGGTCCCTGGGATAGTTTCTTTAGCATAAGCTAGGTGGACCCCCCGGCCTTGTAAGAGTGGTATAACGGTATAACTCTAAGGGTCCAAGGACCCAAATATTAGGGCTTTAGGTCCCAAATACCATTCAGAGTATAGTATTTGAGCCCTAAAACCCCATTATTTGAGTCCCTGGACCCGGATCCTTAGGGTAACTAGTAGGAATATGAGAGGACCCTGATATGATCACCACTATCCCTTAAAGTCACTATTCCCTGAGGGTCCAAGTACCTAGAAAGCATACACTTACCCAAAACCTGCACTATACGTGTTATTTCCGTAGACCCAAGTACCTCATTCTTGGGTACTTGGACCCTCTGGGATTACTGGGTAGGGGGTCCACCCTAAACCCTAAATCCTAGACCCCAAACCTTCAACCCTAAACCTTGAACCCGAAATCCTGAAGCCTAAACTCTCAACCGAGGAGATTCCCGGAGCCCTAAAGCTTAAACCCTCATGGGCCACTGGGATTTGTTTAGGGTTTAGGGTTTCAAAAGGGTGAAAACCTAGGGGATCCAAGTACCCAAATACTGACTGGCAAGCTGTTGTAGTGCCCCTGGAAATGTGACTCCAAATTGGTCTTGCAGAATTTTGTCCATCAAATGTAGCGCCACCCACCCACCCACCATGACCTCAACATTGGCAGAACGTTTAGACATACCTGAGGCTAAGCCGCGAACCGACCATCTGCATTTGTCTCCGCACCAAATCCTGGGTTCTGGCGGGTGCAGCGTGCCAACCCTACCTGAGTAGTGTTTTTGTTGGTGGTTGAACCTAGTAAGATTATGTTCCTTATATAGAATACTATACCCCAAAAGGAGGATATTATCTTACGCTATAATGGGTACCATAGTATCCCCAAATAAAATGCTACTCACCTAAATTCCAAGCCTTGGTTCTAGGGACATAAGACATGAGCCTACAACTCTGAAACCGTGGGGTCCAGGTAAACCCAGGCCCCACGCCCTCTTTTTGCGTGTGCGGGGGCAGTTCTGCAAAGGGGGGGAGGACTCATGGGTAGCCCGGAGGGATTACGGAAAGATGAACAAAGAAAGTCCCTATCAATAAATCAAGAAGGATAGTTCCTTAAACCCTATACAGGTTGAAGGCTTCGGGTTTCGAGTCAAACTCAAGTGCAGGTTCTTTCAAAACAGTAAACTATACGCCTATCCATTCCACAAAAAAACATAGCGCCCACAGAGGGAAGTACATGAGCTCTAGTCTAACCTCCTAGTATTCCCCTACGACGATACGATACGATAATCGCCAAAACGTCCACACTGGACAGCTTGGGGCCAACTACAGGATGGGAAATATAGAACTAGAAAACCTAAACCGGTTTGGGGATTTAGGGATTAGGGTTCAGGGTTTAGGCATTTAGGGTTCAAGGATGTAGGGCTTAGGGGCTTAGGGCCACGGAAACTATAAACTCACTGCATGGTAAGTCCCTCGTCTCCTGTTGCCTGAGACTGCGGTGCTAGGAAATTAAACTAAATCATGATGATGTGGGTTCGGGTTTGGGGTCTAGGACCATACAATGAATATGTGGAATACTAAATAGTAGGGTGAGAGCATAGAACGGCCGAGCGGCTAAGGGAAACATGATGGTCGACGCCGCTATTCCTGGCAACAGGCTCTGGACGTTGTGGCATATGCACCCAAGTTGGAGTTTGAACCCTAAACCCTAACCCCTAAACTCAAAACATGTGTCTTTTAGGGCGTGGGTGTATAATGAATACTTACACGAGGATTAAGGGCCCCTGCTATGGATTGCATAAGGGTAGTTTAAACCAACTGCCAAAAAGGTGGGTCTGAATGATGGTGGAGCAGGATTCTGGGCAAAAGCCCTAAGCATTGGATCCACGGTGGATTCAGGCTTCCGTGCTCTCGGCTCACGTGAGCAGCTGGCAAATCCAGTAAAGAAGATTCCCTTCTGAAGTGGAGTGGTATTTGGCCCCGGAACCCTATTATTTGGGTCCTTGGACCCTTAGGGTACGGATCCTCAACCCTAAGCCCTGAACCCTTACCCCCTAAACCCTAAACTCCTAAACCCTTAAACCCGAAACCCTAAACCCCTAAACCCTAAATCCTAAACCCTAAACCCCTAAACCCTAGACCCCTACACCCCTAAAACCCCTAAACCCCTAAACCCCTGAACCCTAAACCCTAACCCCCTAGACCCTTCAGGGTGAAAAAGTATGAGGTTGGGGCATGCTGAATCGTACTTAGAATCAAAGTTACAAGTACTGGTACCCTCATCCCAAGTACTCAATTTTCTCGATGAGTTTCCTGCAACCTTTAAGGGTCCAACTACTCAATATTCATATACTTCTCCAAAACCTGTACTGGAACTACTATTACCAAAATGCTAAGTACCCAATTAGTGGGTACATGGACCCTAAACGGCCCTAAACCCTAAATGGAACACTGTAAAGTTAGTGATTTTGAGGACACCTCCCAAGCATGATTAGGGTTTAGGGTCTTTAACTCTTGCAATCTTCAGCAGCGAACCCTGAACCCTAAACCCTAAATCAGCAACGCAGGCACTGCGCAAAGTGCGAAGGACCCCAAACTCAGAAAGGCTAGCCATTAAGGAACTTAATCTAACTATATTGAGGAGACCCTATTATCAATTAGGGTTTAGGGTTTCCCACATGTCCCGGAGCTGGTAAAGCAACGTTGTGTAGCTGTTGGTCAATATTCGTGCGTGAGCAAAAGATTACTGTAAAAGCTTCTTGTTGACCCTAACCCTAGATCCTGAGAACTAGACCCTAAACCCCAGGATTAGACGCGCAAGCAGCCTAAGCCTACCTGCGCAAAAGAAGGTGAACAAAAAAACGTAAACATAGTCAACAAGGCCAGTATGCTGCCCATTGCTGGGCTCTACCTAGACCCTCCTCCTACCCTCTATTAGGGCCTAAGTACCCACTATTAGGGACCATATACCCGCAATTAAGGGTACAAGGAAGGTCCTGGTAGGCAAGCCCTGAAGTCAAAGCACCTGCACAAGCTCCGGCGCAAAAGGTGTGCAGATATGTGTCGGGCCTGGATCCAGTGAGGCGGGGTTGCACTACTGAGGCTTAGGGCATCGGGTGAGCATGAGGCGCAGTTGCTCTAGGGGGCTAATTGCTTTTAATACGGGGTTGGGGGGCTTGCGATTTTCTACTCCGGTTCTTCAAGGGCTCTAGGGAAATAGCATCTTTTGCTCGTGCCTCTACATAAATCTGTTGGCCTTCTTGGAACAGTAAACTTCCAAAAAAGCAGCTGGGTAACAAATCGAATGCCACTCTCATCCCTAAGTGTCCAAGGACCCAGATACTAGGCTCTTAGTGCTCAAATACCATTAATATTATAGTATTTGGGCCCTAAAACTGTATTATTTGGGTAATTGGACCCTTAGGGTCATAGACCGTCCATAGTGCGGGCCGTAGGCTCGTCCTGGATTTCCGGAAACCGGGGGCTCTCAAAGATAAGGATCACGCTATTTAGGCGTCTTTAGGGGCGGGGGCTGCCTAAAGATTTAGAGTCTTCGTTGGGAGTGTGCCTATGTTAGGAATCGAGTCTCTACGAAGGACCTCTATCTGCCGACATCAGCACATTCATCACAAAGGGGGTGGGGTTAGGGCACGGCGCTATGTGAGTCAAGGTTGTCCCTAAGCCTGAAGTTCACAGATAAACACAACTTGTATAGGGCAAAATGCAGAAGCAACAGCTCGGGCAAAATCCTCACAAAACTCCGTCATTCTTACCCTACACAATTTGTATACACCCAAAACCCTAAGCCGCTAAACCCCTAAATCCTGAACCCATACACCCCTACAGCCTTATCCTTGGCAGGGAATTTTCCTTTGTACCCTGAGGGTTTGTACCCTTAGGTTTGGGTCCCTAAACCATGGAATATGGCTGTTAATAAGGGTATTCGGAACCCAAAACCTAGGGTTACAAACATTCCCTAAGGGTCCAAGTACCCAAATAATACGGTTTGAGGGCCCAAATACTATAATGTTACTGGTATTTGGGCCCTAAAGCCCTATGATTTGGGTCCTTGGACCCTAAACCCTAAACCCTATATACCCCTATAACCATCTATAACCCTTTTAAAGGGACCCTATTATTTGGGTCCTTGGACCCTTAGGGTACCTTGGACTAAGGGGATGCGACCTCCCACGGACACACCCGATCCGTGGAGGCGCAGCTCCGGAACGTGCAGGCCATGGGCA
>CAJNIZ010015291.1:68398-83753 GCA_905231905.1 Symbiodinium pilosum
CACCATTTGGGGTGATGTCGGCTGAGGTTGCTATACGTTGCTGAGCGAAAGGAGGGGTACATTTGAACACCTCTATAGGGCCATGGAGGGTTGCGTCGGGCGTGATATGGAGTGAGATGACTGTCAGAGAACCCCAAGCTCCAAGTTTAGGATGCTATTTCTCACATGAGCTATACTCTAAACTCCTAGTATCCCCCTTGATAACCCCTGAAATAATCCCCTCTATAATCCCCCATATAAACCCTTTGAGGACTTTAGACTATAGCACACATGATGGTTCAAGTGTGTTGGGGATAAACAAGCCCTCTCAGTTCAGACATGGGCCTAGATCCTGTTGACAAGAACTGACAGCACTTACTTCCAAGAACCCCTGAGCCATAAACCCCAGGGCTTAGGGAACTTAACCCTAAACCCTGATCCCTAAACCCTAGCCTTAACCCCAGACCCTGAACCCTAAACGCTAAACCAAAACATAAAACCTGAACACCAAGCACTTGCTGGGGCGTCTGCTTGTTGTTTGGGGTCTTGCGGTCTGCGAACTTGTGAGGTCGCATCGACTGCACCTGCACCATGCGTAGGGTACTGCTAAGTTTAGGGATCTTGCATATCCCTATGAATATGTAAGTCATGACCCATGGTTTTAGTGGTCTTCTCTATTAAACACCCGGTATATATACTGATTCACCAATGCTTAGAACTTACAGCCTTGTAGTATGTGCGGACAATCCGAAAAACTGACCAAGAAACCAACGCCTGCACGAAAGCTGCATCATTTCACTCAGTTCAAGGCCTAGTGCTTGAGGCTTCAGGTCCAGGGTATAAGCTCAGGGTCTAACAGTAAACCTTAAACCCTGCAGCCTAAATACCCTAAACCTTACATCCTAAACCGTATACCCTAAACCCTATATCCTAAATCCTAAGCCCTAAACAGGAAGCCGCCTGCATCAGCACCGTCACGCGGCTGAGTGGGGCCACCGCGGTCTTCGCGGTACAGCCTGCCTGAGG
Source organism: Symbiodinium pilosum (assembly GCA_905231905.1). Classification (NCBI taxonomy): domain Eukaryota; class Dinophyceae; order Suessiales; family Symbiodiniaceae; genus Symbiodinium; species Symbiodinium pilosum. The sequence goes on from CAJNIZ010015291.1 coordinate 69,404, forward strand.
ATGTAGGCTGCTGTTAATTAAACAGCTGTGGGGTTTAGGGGTTAGGGTTTAGGGATATTATCCCCCTATATGGAGAATCAAATGGAAAAGAAGATGAACATGAAATGAAAACTGAGCCTGCCTGAAACTGCAGGGGCTTGGGGTGTCCAAGGGCCTGAGGCTTGGGAAGTAGGATTTGGGCTTAGGGTACAAGTTGTAAGGTTTAGCGTAAGGGGTTTAGGGTTTAGGGGTTTAAGGTTTAGGGTTTAGGGTTTAGAGTTTGGGGTATAAGGTTTAGGGTTAGGGGTTTAGGGTGCGAGGTTTAGGGCATAAGGTATAGGGTTTAGGGGTTGCTTAGGCTTTAGGGTGTGAGGTTTAGGGTTTAGGGCTCCTATGGGCTGTAGGATTTGGAGAGGGGTTCGGCTTCAGTCACTACCCGCAAGAACAGGGTTTAGGGTTTAGGGGTTGTTTAGGGTTTAGGGTATAAGGTTTAGGGTTTAGGGTTTAGGGGTTGTTTAGGGTTTAGGGTATAAGGTTTAGGGTTTAGGGTTTAGGGCTACCCTATGGGTGCAAGTGTGCCTTCGACTTAGCGTGGTAGTTTCCAAAAGTTGGAGAACCAAACATGAGCACCACATACACCAAAAGAATGAAAACCCAATTTGGGAAACACCAAGCGCTATATAGCCCAGTATAACCCCTACATCCCCGTTATAGGGACCACCAAAGGAAACCCCACTGTGCTTCTCTGGGAGGCTGCGAGGCTCAAGCAGCGACTACACTCCCAGAAACTAAAATGGAAACCCAAAAGGGTGCCTATAAGGACTACAATCCCTTTCAAAGGGGGCTATTTGGGTTTCCATGCTGGTTTGGGAGAGTGTACCGAGAATATCGACTCGGTACTGTACTGGCTGAAATATTTGCTTATGAACCGGATTGACCTCTATTAGAGATTAAAATGTTTGGGGGTCGATATTGGGGTTCTCGATGTAGAGAGACCACCAAATAAACAAATCCAAAGCCTAGAAGTGTAAGCTATCTTAAAGGTTACCTGGAACCCCAAATGACCTACAGTTTGAGAAAGATTTTCTGTTTGTTAATAGGCTTAACATATATAAAACTGTGAGGACTTGAGGCTACAGGTACAGGTCAACGTCTCAGCTACACCAACGTGAAACCTACGTCTGGGTCTATCATAGTGATTCCTAAGCCGAGGGTTGTCTGGGGTTTCCCAAAATTAGGGCTACCTCTTAAGACGGTTCCTAACTCCTCAACCCTAACCTGGGGTTCCCCAAGTTGGGGAAGCTACAACCCTAAACCCTAAATCCTAAACCCTAAACCCCTAAACGCTAAACCCCTGAACCCCTAAACCCCTAAACCCTAAACCCCTAAACCCTAAACCCTAAACTGGTTGGGGTCTGGTCTGGTGAGGTGGTTTCACCTTGCCCTGCTCTAGGGAACTTTTATGAGGAAACACGTTTGAGAGCCTCGTATTCCCATTGGGGAACTTGGAACAATAGCAAAAACTAAAATTCTTGCGGTTCCTCAGGCTTATAATAAGCAAAAAGTAAAGATTATTTCCAAGTATATTCCATATTCTATATCCAAAGGGAAACTATGGCAGGGGTCTATGGTTCTGCTTGGGTGATAACTAGAATATAGCTGGGGGACTATAACCCCTTTTAAGGAGCTTAGACTATAGTTCACAAGAGATTATGTAGGGTATTTCCTTAATCCCTACTAGCCACCGGTAAGCCAATCTGAATGGTGCCTGGTAGCTCAACCCGTCATGTTTGGATAATCACCGCCCCCATGGTAACAACACACCACCCGCCCTATACTGGGACGGCGCTTGTTACTGGGAGAGAGGACCTAAATCCTAACCCCTAACCCTAAATCCTTGACCCTAAACCCAAAACCGCCTACCTTAGCCCGAACCTGCTGCTGCTTCTTCCAATTCTTCCAAGTACCGCACTCAAATCTCGGGCTGTACTTAGTCCCCTTAGACCCAAGGCTGGCTGAAACCAATCCTAGACAAAATCCTCGAGTTAGGTTTGAGGGTTTAGGGCTCGGGATTCTACTAAGCAGACTATACCTTGAACTATTCCTGTTACCTAGCTTCATACCAGCAATGCTACTCATGGTCCACCAAAAGCAAGAGATTGCAGTACATTTGATACTCTTGTTATGAATATTGTAGGACTATCCAGATTATCATCGAAACCCTAAACCCTAAACATCACTATCAATATTGTTCCGAAAAACAACACGTGAAGTATAATCTCTCAGAAATAGATATAGTATGCCTTTTCCAAAAAATGATACACTTTTGCCATTATTATGAACATGATTAGTATGATGTTGCCATTATTATGAACATGTTTAATATGGTATGAGGGTTGATTCTGAATATTCGCACTTTTTCTATTGCTATTCCCACAACCACTGGGCTCTCGGACTAGGCCGCCAGCAACGACTTGCTTCAGCGTCGGAAGTGCTTCGATGAGCCTCCGGCTTGAAACAGGATCCCAGAAGAATCCGAGGGCCTGGGGATTTACAGGGTTCAGGGTTCAGGGCTTTACTGGGTCTAGTGTTTTGGGATTTACTGCATAGCTGCTAAGGAGCTTAAAGTCACTTACTAAATTATGGGTATATAGTACCTAATAAGTTTTCCTCATTAGGGAGACTGAATCCAAGTTCCTTAACAGCAACCCAGTTGAGAGTCTAGGGGTTCAAAATTTAGGACTAGGGTTTAGCGTTTCAGGATCAAGGGATTTAGGGTTGAGGGTTTAAATCCTAGACCCCTAAACACCCTAAACCCTAAACTCTAAAACCTAAACCCTAAACTCTTTAGGAATTCGGAATGTGGAATCCTCCGGATCCAAGTACCCAGTGATTGGGTGCTTGCGATTTTGCTACAATGCACTGAAGAGGTCGTGCACGTTCCACTATTGGGGTCTTGTTCCCCTACATTGCCCTTACATAAAAAAAAAAACTTGTGCACATCAGTTACATGACAATATTTCTTCTCACATAACTATCTTTGAGCTGCCTGGTTCTTTAAGGGTCGTGTATTGGAAATTGTCGCTTCTCCCTTTAACCCTGGAACCCTACCTGGAATCTTAAATTACTGAAGCCTGTTACATGTTGCGTGATGGGATGTATCATCATACAAGAACATGGTCAACAATGACCTAGCGCGGTCCTCGAACTGGGGGCTGGATAGTACGAAAAACATTTTGCTTTCTAGCTAAGAAATGAAGGGTAGCCAACGATTCAAGGCCATTTCTTATTTTGCTCGGCCCTGAAAGGCTTCCAGAAACCCCTAAAATAAGAAATGCAGGGGGCTACGGTTCTTGTTTTGATGGTTTTCCACGACCCAAGAACGTCTAAAATAAGAAACGTAGGGGGCTACGTTTCCCTTTTTGGTGGTTTTCCACGACCCAAAAACCCCTAAAACAAGAAATGTAGCGGGCTACGTTTCTCATTTTGATGGTTTTTCACCACCCAAAAACCATAAGAAACGTAGGGGGCTACGTTTCTTATTTTGCTGGTTTTCCACGACCCAAAAAACACTAAAGTAAGAAACGCAAGGGTTTACGTTTCTTATTGTGATGGTTTTCCACGACCCAAAAACCATTAAAATAAGAAATGTAAGGGGCTACGTTTCTTATTTTGATGGTTTTGCACGAGCCACAAACAATTGAAATAAGAAACGTAAGGGGCTACGGTTCTTGCTTTGGGCGGGTTCACCTACCCCTATCCCCTACCCCTTAGCCCACCCCTGAACCCCCTAAAATAAGAAATGTAGGGGGCTACGTTTTTTATTTTGATGGTTTTCCACGACCCCAAAACCATTGAAGTAACAAACGTAGGGGGTTACGTTTCTTATTTTGGTGTCGGGGGCTACGCTTCTTATTCTGATGGTTTTCAAATCCACGACCCCAAAGCCATTAAAGTGAGAAACGTAGGGGGCTACGTTTCTTATTTTGGGGGGGGTTCACCCACCCCTATCACCTACCCCCTGAGCCCACCCTTGAACTTCCTAAAAGAAGAAATGTAAGGGGCTACGTTTGTAATTTGGATGGTTTTCCACGACCCCAAAACCCCTACCAAAATAAGCATTTCCTATTTTTGTGTTGTGGTTACATTGCGTATTGTGGGTTGGAGGCTCCATGGCCTGATGGATAAGGCGACTTTCTCAACGCCAGACTTCTCAACCTTAAGGGGCTCGAATCCGGAATAAGAAATTGGCTAAGAAATGGAGGGTACCCAACAGCTGGGGCTCTGCAATAATGGAAATGTGAAAACACTGCCTAGCTAAGAAACGAAGGGTACCCTACGCCTGGCGGACCCATTTCTTATCCAGGAGATGCACTGTACATAGGATTTAAAGGGAAGCTATGTAAGGCCCAAGAGGTTTTAAGTACCCATTAGGGAGCGCTTCCTCAAACCATGAGAAAAGTTCCTACTACAGCCACTCCGTGTACTATGTAGGCACCTGCGGTAGGAACTCCAGATAGGGTTTAGGGAGTTTTTAGTTTACGGTTTACGTTTTAAAGTTTAGGGTTAAGTCCGAGCCTGGACCCCAAAAGGAGGTAAGCAATAGCCGGAAAACCTTTGAACATAGCCCCAAGGACCGTAATTCTACATACCTGCGGAGCTCGCAGGACTTAGCAAGCTGCGATAAACAAGGCTTCAAGTGTAAGCGGATGCGCATATTAATGTACGGACCTAACTGGTTAATGCTTGCCCCTCAGCTCACTAAAGGCCGCTTCCTCCAAACCCTAAGCTCAAATAAGCCCTACACCCAGTGAAGCTGAACTCCTCAGAAAGACCACTAGCTCTCAATCAGGCAATATACCGAATATACCTTTAGTCATAATACATTAGCACATTTGACGTGGTTCTCGGGGCTTGCCATCTTTGATCTCTGAATAGGGGAGAAAAGACCTTGGAACGCGTTCTCCCCCACATTCAGCAGGACATCGACGTGCAGGTGCTGCGGGTCGCCAACCGCGCGGTCAGCACCCGAAAACTGCGGACGATGGACCCGGGTGTAGAATGCCTACGCCTGACAGGCTTCCATCAGGAAAGCCATAAGGTCGGGTTCCTCACAGCACCCCATGGGACGACTGAACTCTGTTTCTGCTCGCGCGCGTGCTGCGGCAGTCATCTTGTTGTATTGGCGCCAGCCAAACTTGAACGTAGTGAGCGCCGAGAGAATGCTGCCGAAGGGTGTACAATGAATTTTGGGTAAATTTCCTAATTGAGGGATATTGGGCTTTCTAAAGCCTGAACCGGGTGAACCTTAAACGCTGTCCTTACATCACCACGCCTCTCGGGCAAAAGGTCCTTGTCAAAGGCCGTTGTCGACCTGAGGAACACCAATTCAAGGGTCCAGGTACCTATACAGCATGTACTTTACTTGGGGCCCCAAAAATCCTAACTATCTACTCTAGAGGGCTCAAGTACCCAATTCAGGAGGCTTTAGATCCAAAATGCTATGATCTTAACGGTTTGTTGTGTCTAGACCAGCCCGAATATGCGAACTTGAATCCGCAGAATACTACGACGCAGATACCTGGTGGCAAGTGGGCTGGGGTGTGCGCACAGCAACGCCCTTGAGTGCAGAGGTATAGGCGTGGAGCTTACGTTGCCCCGTCCCTGAGCACCTTAGTCCCCACTTGGAGGCTCGTGGGGCTTAATGGGTACTGATGACTGGGTTATAATAGTCTCCAATTGAATTCCTCCCAAATGCCCTATGCCGGGTAACAGAATGCTGTATACGGGAAGAATAATGAGCAGTTTCTAAGTCAAATGATCCTCCGAGTGGGTGGTTGTTAAAATGATGATCCCCTTTTTGGATCCCTATTATAATACGGCACCTAATATTTAGGGTGCCCAGAAAGGGATCATAATCTTTACGACCACTCAAGTAGATGCGAAAGCCATGAATTGGCAGAACCTCCCTCGCGAAGTAAAGCCTCAACTGTGAATCCACAAGTTCGAAGACTTGGAGGTTTAGGGTTTAGGGTTTAGACCTAAAGGCCCCAAATACCTCAGTTCAGGGCTATATTCCAGGGTTTGGGCTGCAAGCCTGAGGGTACAAACCCTAAGGGTACAAAGGTACATTTTCTGAAGCCTTGTACGTTTTTCCAGAGCTTAGCATGGAACGCCAAAAGCGCCCTAAAGATAATTTCAGTTCTGCGGAGAAGGCTTGTTTCAAGTGCGCTGCGGTCACGTACCCCTGTCTGCTCAGAACTATGCATCCCCACAATGATGACTGCTTCAGATGCATGTAGGTACATGGATTTCAGAAGGTTTCCTGTCACACTCTTCTCAGTCACTATTCCCCCGGGAAGCATCCATGAAGCCTGCGAACCTCCTTCAGGATTCAGACTTTGACGCCCTTAACACCCTAAACCCATGAGCCAATAAACCCTAAACCCTAAACCCAATCGTTATCCCTAAATCTTCCATCCCAACTCTTGCTTTTGGAGCTTTGCTTGCCTTTCACAGCTTTCTATACTTCCCCTCCCTAACCAAGGCACGATTCTGGTATAGGGTGATGCTGCACTGATTCTAGTGAAGAGGCCTCGAATGATGTGTTTTGGCCGCCGCTTATTCCATTTCAGGCCACTGTTGGGAGGACCTTGAGTAATGTGTCATGATCTTGGTGCCTCAACAATACGAGACCGAATCCAGACCATCACTTTTAAAGTAGTCCCCAAGGCCTCAGTACCGTGGGACCCTTATTGAGGACGAGTAATTTCTATTTTTCCGGAGCCTCTATTGTTAGGGAAGAGGTCTACACAGTTTAGAAAGAGTGCAACATGACCTCGATTCTGGGAATCTTACTGGTGGTTAGTAGGGAATAAGCGGATATAATCCCTATATAGTCCATATACAATATGCTCCCTTAGCCTTATCCCCTACCAACCCCAGTAAGTAAATACCTAGGCCCCCGCAATACCGTTTGTAGCAGGCATCATTGGTAGACCCAGAGCTCCCAGGAAACAATGACCTCCCCGCCGCAATATTACACTCGCCTACCACCCAAAAATTGATATCCCCATCAAAAACTATACTGGTAGTATATTGCGGTTTGGGCCTATCCACCCGCCACCCCCCCGCCCCCAATTTGCTTTAAAATCCTGAGAGCAAACACCAGATCGACGTTTAACACTGTGGCTGAACCCTTTCCCTTTCACTTGGTCGTCAGGTCGGGAATGATGGCAAATGAAGAAGTAAGGATGGTCATGCTTAGGGTTTAATTGGGTTTGGGGTTTAGGGTTTAGGGACTAAAGTAGCTACAGTGCTCCATTCCTTCCTACATGCGCCTCAACCCCTGTATCATCCCATCGGGACTTAGTGTAGTCTAGTCCCTGTGAAGCCCAAAGAGGGCCTGAAATGCTGAGCCCGTAACAGGACATGGCCGTGGTGACCCTGTGTCTTGCCGTGCTACTAGCTGTAGCCTCCAAACCACCATGGAACCATAGATAGGGCCCTTTTTGAGAGACAGCAGTCTTTGTGAGGCCCTTTTGGGGGTCCGCGTTAGTTCGAGAAGCCTACATCCTGAATCCACTTATGGAAGACCAGGCGGGTCCACGCACTCAAACATCGGACTTTCAGGTGCCAAAAACCATTCAACTTATAGCATTAGGGAGCTTAAGTCTTAATAGTTATGGGTACTTGGACCCTGTAGGATACAGCGGGGTCTCCTTAAATTCGTGGTACCTTCCTGGGGCCCCATAATAAGCATAATAAGGATTATAGTATGTTGGGGTCTAATTGTGGATATGTATACTGGCAGCTTTAGGGGCTCCATGTTGGGTTAGGGGTGTGTCACGGTCCGTCGCTGGGGCAGGTGCGAAGCATCCGCCAGTGAGTCATCGCACTTTTGCATGGCTAACTACTTTCAAGGGTCTTACGGTTCTGCCCCTGGTCTTAGGCTAGGGTTTAGAGGAGTGTAGGTTTAGTGATCCTTTCCAAGAACCCGTTGGGAAATGCGATTCCGCCTCTAAGCTTTTGGACATTTCTGGGCTTGCCGCGGCACGAGATGAATGGGCTTAGGGTCGGCAAGCTTCTAGGGTGTAGGGCTTGTGGGTCTGGATATGTTCCGAAACGTTCAGGCTCTGCGGCCTACTCGCATTTCTAGTAGGGAGTAAAACTGCTCCAGGCATAGGGGTACTAGCAACAGCACCCAAATACCCTTGAAGTTAACGGCACTCATGCTAGCTGTTCCCTTCACCCAAACCCGCCAAATCCTAAACCCTAAACTGTCTGGCAATAGCTCTTCCATCTGTCTGAGATGTGTCTAGCCTGCTTCAGCCAGAAAGCTTGCAGATGAGGCGCTTTGGCCAGTTCAAGGTTTAGGGTCTTCGGGGGGGGGTTGACCAAAGACTATGTCTTTCTTACAGCATGCTACAACACAGCGAGAATTACAACCTTACTGTATATTGAGGACTATGGGATTACAGCAAAAGTTGCTACTGTACCCCTTTGGAGTTCAGGGTCTTCAGGGCTGAGTGTGCTATGGGGCCTTGGGCTTAGAGCTACCAGGATCCAAAACATGTAACCTCCCTAAACCCTAATCCCTAAACCCTGACCGCGGCCCCTGTCAACCCCAACTTCTACATATGCCGATGTATCTCTACAATCCCCAAACCCTTCCCCAAATAATGCACCCCCCCACACCCCAATAAACGGTAGAGAACCATGTCTACCAGAAGGAACATTTATGCTTAGATGCGGGGGAGATGTTGACATGGGTTCACGCTTTGGATGCTTTAAGGGTTCTGGGTTAAAGCTAGCGTTGAACTGCAAACGGGCTGAAGGCGACTCCTACCTCCAGTATCTAAGATTCAAAGCCATGGGCCCCCAGTGTGGGCCCTTAACCCTGGGATCCTTGTATGCCTACTACATACCCTATATGTACCCTTTAGGATCCCTAGAATCCCCCTAAAAAGCCGAGGGGTCCAGATTAGGGGCTCATACTTCTGACCTTACCCTAGAAGCCCAGGTACCCATGTAGCAGGTCCTCCGGTAATAGATAGTATAAATTTATGTAGGGACTTGAGGACAGGAACCCAATATATAGTAACCGGGCTTCTGGGGTTAGATATTATGAACCCTTTACGATCCTGTAGGTCCCCTAATAGTGGTCTCGCTGGAATATAGGTTCCAGGTACAATTGGATTATAATTGCCCCAAAGCGTAAACCCTACATATTCCTATCCTATAGCCCCATTAAAGGGACTCTATATAATCCGCATAGTTGGGCTATAATCATCTGAACCTCCGAGAAGGGACCAGGGTTTGCTTTTGGGCTGCAGGCCTCAAACCTATAAACCCAAGCCCTAAGCCCCAAAGCCCTAAACCCTAAACCCTAAACCCTAAATCCCTAAACCCTAAACCCTTAGGTTTCTGGGGTGGGGCTTGCGGTCGCTAAGGTCTTGGCTTGAAGGTTTTGGAGGGGTGGGTTTAGGGTTTAGGGTTTAGGGTGTAGGGTTTAGGGTTTAGGGTTTAGGTTTTAGGGTTTAGGGTTTAGGGTTTAGGGTTTAGGGGGTGGGGTGGGGGGGTTGTGCAGATTCAGGGCATTCAGGGCTATGATAGGATATGGGACATACATGTACGCATACATATATATGTATATATAGATATACACATACACATATGTGCATAAATGCACATATGGGAATTTTACTGTGGTTTTTGCGGAAGACCATGTTCCATCCAAAAATAGAGGCATTTCGGGTTTGGAGCACATGGGTCACCCTGAAGACTAAGCAGTCTTCACAAGAGCCCGTTCCGTGCCCGCGGCCAAGTGAGGGAGACTTGCTTTATCAAAGGGTCCATGTACCCAATAATGAGGTACTTGGGTTAGTGATTTTGAGTAAGTATGTGATTATTAGGTACTTGGACCCTTAGGGTTTATCATGGTTTAGGGGTAGGAATAAGGCAACGGGTCATGTGGTCTGCCTCTTCAGAAACGTTTAGGGTTTGGGGTTACAGTCACGTGAAACTTAAATGCTAAATCCTAAATCCTAAACCCTAAGCAGCCAAACGAGAACTTCCAGGGGGTGCGGTGACTACCCCCTTAAGCTGACCGGTTCTTGGTTGGGGAGAAGGGGATATAGCAGGTATATATGTGTGTATGTATATATATATAGGGTTTAGGGTAGGGAACAAGGTGTACAGGGACTATATAGGGAATATCTTCCGTTATTCCCTACTTACAACAAAAAATGAGGGTCCAAGCACCTAATAATTACGCACCTGGGAATTCGGCAGAAGTAAGTGTAGTATATACAGCTTTTGGGCAAGCATCTGATCATTGAGTATCTGGACCTTTTTGGACCCTCCTTGATACTAGCATGGGGGCACGTGTTGAAAGGACGGTAATTTTTACAGTTTCTTCTTTTGGAGGATTGATCTGAATTTGGGGTAGGATGACATTCATGTAGCGCTGTAGTTGCAGCCTCAAGAACCCTTCCTGCAGGAACCCGCCTAGAACTGAACCTATTATCATGGGTTCAACTAGTACCCCCCCCCTCCCTCTATACTACAATTAACCTTAATTAAGCCTAATTATCCCTAAATAACCTCAATTAAGGGGGTAGTATAGAGGGGGGTATCAGTTGAATCCCTAAACCCTAAACCCTAAACCATAATATTAAACTGCTAACTTTCAGTGAAGTTGAGCCCCCGCCCACGGATAGTAACCCCTAGGGGTCCAAGGACCCAAATAATAGGGCCCCTTTAAACGGGGTTATGGGGATATGTAGGGCTTAGGGTTCAGGGTTCAGGGTTTAGGGTCCAAGGACCCAGATAATAGGGTTTAGGGCCCAAATACCATGAGTGGTACAGTATTTGGGGCCGAGGGCCTTATTATTTGGGTCCTTGGAACCTTAGGGAACCGCAAGGAATACTCGTTATCATATGTGGGTTCCTATATATTCCTATAGCACAACTAAACCCTAAGCCCTGAACCCTAAACTCCCTAAACCCTAAATCCTACACCCTAACATCCTAAACCCTAAACCCTGAACCCTACATCCTAAACCCTGAACCCTAAACCCTAACATCCTAAATTCTTACGCTGTAGGGGCCGAATCCCCAGGCATAGGCAAAGCAGATTCTAAGTTTAGAAGTATGGGCCCCCTAATATGGGCCCTTAGGCCTGTAGAGGGATTGGAATAAGGGTGCATATAGTAGGTATGTAAGGATCCCAGGATTTTGGGCCCATACCAGGGGCGCATGGATCCAACCTTTGACAGCTGGCGCACTGGGACAACCAGATGATGAGGCCGGCCCTTAGCTGAGGGGCTGGTAGGTGGCTTAAGGTTTAGGGTATATGGCTTGGGGTTTAGGGCTTGGGGTTAGGGCTATAGGGCATAGGGATTAAGGCTTAGAGTTTAGGGTATATGGCTTAGGGTTTAGGGCTTAGAGTTTAAGGTTCAGGGTTTAGGGGTCGTTGAGATTAACAAAGGCTTAGGTAGTGCAAAAGCGCTTGAGGTTTTAAAGCGAATGTACAGTAGCTCACTCAAATGGGCGAGCCAGAATACAGAACCCAATACACTATAATCCTTAGAATGACTCCAAAAAAGGTACCACTGATTTTGAGAAATTCTAGAATCTAAACCCTAATCCCTAAATCCTTACCCCTATATAGCCCCTTTAAAGGGGACTCTACCCCTGATTTTGAGAAATCACCAGTATAGGGATGAGGGTCCCTGATCCTGGAAGTTCGTCCCTAGGAATGTCCCCGCTTGCTTATGAACGCGCTTAGGGCTTAGGGTTTAGGGTTGACTCTTTTTTGTTTTGTGCGCTTTGCCATTGTTTTACTCAGTTTTGAAGTCAAAGATGAAACCTACACTCAATGGTTCCCCTGCCACCCTCCACTGTACTACGTCACGTAGGTTCCCCCGTAATTGGGGTCATTCAGGGATAGCTACAACGAATCATGGGGAAATCCCCCTAAACCCTACACCCTAAACTCTAAACCCGAAACCCTAAAAGGGTAAAAAGGGGAACAGTTCCTGATAACAACCCACGGGTAATCCCTGAAAGGGGCCTGCAATCCACATGCATCCCTAGAATAGGGTCTAGGGTTTGGGATTTAGGGTCCCTGGAGGTACCCCAGCTTCAACAACCAATTGCAAAGTACAGCCGGGTTGCTTGGAGTTTTGGTGGCAAGTACATTTGGGGCTACCAGTAGGCCATCTGCTAACTATACTTAAAACCAGTCACAGCCGTGTTTGGGGTATTTTCACCTCTGAGGGTGTAACCACAAATTGGTTCTTTACTCAAAGCTATGCTTTAACCTCTTGCCCAACTACCCGGCACCTAATCATTGGGTACTCGGACCCTTCACGTTATGACTGCCGGTAATCTTTCAAGCAGGCCCTGAGGCGTGAACGAATAGATGAAGGTGATGGTCATGCCAGCCTGACTTACGGTGTTGAGGGATCTAGGGTTGTCGGGTTGAACGTGCAGGTTTTTGAGTGGCATGGGGTTTAGTTATAGGGTTTTGAGGTGGAGGGCTTAGGGGGGTGTAGGGGCTTATAACTCAAAATTTGGGGTTATCAAGGGCTTCGTGCGTAGACTCTCTCTGTTGCGTAGTCATGCAGGGATTGGCTTAGCTGGTCCACACCTGGGCACCTAGAGAAGGGGCGTATAGATAGATAGACAGATAGATGAGGTTCCTGTACTGTAATGCTTGCAGCTCCCGCCTACGCCAGTTCCACCACGTTTCAGCTCAAGGCGTTGACATGCCAGAAGTGGACCTCTACGGTAGCCTATCTTACTCCCAGCATTATGGTCATTCGGTACTGACAATCATCAGGAGCACGTTCTAAACTTTAAACTGAACTCTCTCTCTCTATATATATATATATCTATGTACATATATATATATATACATATCCCTAGAATACCCCATTTTCCATTTGCTTTTCCATGTGCTTCTCCACTTCTTTTCCATTTCCTACTATCAACCAGAAATGCTGTGCATCTGTATCCCTGTATGTACCCATTAAATCCTATATGCGTATCCTAACGCATGCCGAAAACCTGCAACATCGATTTTTTGGGGACCTGGACCCAGTGACCGCACTCAGGGACATGTTCGCAACTACACTTTGAGCCATTCTCCCAACTTGCCTGTTGTGTGTGTCGGGGGGGAGCCTCCTACAAGGGTCCTAGCATCCTAGTGGGCTGTGGAGGAGGTCTAGTTTGAATGCCGAGCCCACTTTTGAGAAGCCTAAGCCTTGGGACTGCATGTAACCTCGAGGCTATTTTTCAAAATCAGCCACCACAAGCAACTGAACTGCCTACCCTAAACCCTAGACCCTAAACCCACCCTAAACCCAAAACCCTAAACCCAAATTCGCAAGAACGAACGCAGCGGGCCTTTGTCCAGTCCAGGAAGAGCTCCAGAAATTTCTGCAAGCAGGTTTTACAAGTTTGGCAGCTTCGGGGCAAGTTGCGGCTGAGGGCTTAGGGCTTCAAATGCATGCGCGATAGCCTAAACTCTAAACCCCAAACCTTAAACCTTAAACCCTGAACCTGAACTCTAGCTCTCAAGCTATCACAAAGGGCTGTTTCCAAATGGAGCCATGAAGCTTCCCATGATTCGAGCTTTCTTTGTTCAATCACCTTACTGGGGGTTGCTATGCAGAGTTTAGTGTCTAGGGTTTGGGGTTTGGGGTTAGTAAGGGATACGGAAATATTTCATATGGGGAATGTACTGGGATTAGGGGAATATACTATATACGGATTCTGGAGCAGTTATATAGGGATTGTATTCCCTTATTTTTTACAAGCCTCCAGCAAGTGAAGCCCAACCCCCGGTCAAGTACGCATCAAAGTCACCAACTTGTCCCAGGACACTTCTTTCAAAGCCTTACCTGGCTACGTAGATACTAGGACAACTGATATGATTTGAGGTATACTCGGGGATATTGGTCCGTCTGGGCCTACATGGTTATATTGAAGATGAGCGCTCCTTTCAGAACGTTCTGCATGTGTCTCCATCTTGACATGGAGTTGCTCAAAAGGGGGTAGCCTCAGGGTATCTAGGGGTATCAGCAAAATTACAAGGAGCTTTTGAGGTCTCTGGTTAAGAGCTCCATAGAGGCTATGAGGGAACATACGTATATCTATACTTTATTGATACATGCTTGCTGAAGTCACAATGAATCCAGCCATTGAACCCGAAACCCGACCCTAGCCAGAGTGACTGTAATTACATCTTTTCCAGTAAGTGAAAGTGCCCCAAAAATACGATGCACATAGCCCTTCTCGAGAGGTATGTATGTTGCTCTAATGAAACCCCAAAAAAAGCCTTGCGCACCCTAAACCCTAAACC
>CAJNIZ010015302.1:3127-18813 GCA_905231905.1 Symbiodinium pilosum
TGGAGGGCCAGGGGGACTTAGTGATAATGGAAAAGGAAATTGAAGCTACTATAATATTTTTGGCTTAGAGGGCTTAATCTGGGTTTAGGAGCACTATAGTACGTAAGTCAATAACCCCCTGTAACCCATACAGTAACCCTAGCTATCCCCTTTATTAGCCTATTACTATGAGCATACTGTCGCAATTGTATCTGCTATGTTTCTGAAATAGACAGGGAGAAACGTGACATGCCAAAAAGGAGTCTCCCGCTTGACTTCCCTTTCTGGTGTTTAGGTTCCTTTGCTCATTTCAAGCCGCGTGGCGTGGGAATGTAGGCCCTAAAGGCCGCACCTACTCCCTACCCACAGGCTCCTCTGCAATTCCGTATAGGCCTTTTAGGATTTGTTGTGGTTTGTTGGTAAGAGGTTTAGTACGCCACCCAAAAGAGAACTGCCTGAGAGGTTCTGTGTTAACCCTGCATCCCATTCCCTCTGATTCCCTGCATGTTTCTGGAATTGACCCTACCTGAAATCGTGTTTTTATCGAGGGTTTAGGGTTCGGGCCTTGTAGTAACAGTCCTAGTTCTAGACACCTCAATTCATCTGCCCTAGCCTCCTTCAAGTTTCAGCCGGTGTATCAATGTTGCAGAAGGAGGGCCTTAGGTTTTTGGATCAAGATTTAGGGTTCAGGGTGCTACTTAGGGTTTTAGGGTTTCAAGGTCGAGGGTGCACAGTGGCAGCGAGTGGTCTTGGTCCACTCAAATTGATGATCACTTCTTTCCTGTCCTAGTTTCAGACTTGGCCTAAAAGAGGAGGCTGTAGTTGGGCAAGCTGAGAGCGGCTTTCTGAGGTGCAGGGGTGCAGGTATACATGGTTGTTTTCCAAAAGAACAGGACCCTACACCAAAATATCATACTCCTTACTATTGCGACCCCCCAAGAGCTACACCTGATTTTGCGAAGCTGCTGAAAGTAGTTTCCCAAAATAGGGGAACACCAAAATTGACGCCACTATATTACAATCCTTGTTATAGCACCACCCCCCACCCCCACAAAAAAGAAAATAGAACCACTCTCTTCGGAAACCCTTGTATAGGGATACCGAGATTGATGCCGTGTAGCTCAACAGCCTTGCACCTCTAGAGCCTAAAACCTGAAGCTTAGAACCCGGATGCTGGGTTTAGGGTTTAGGGGTTTAGGGTTTAGGGTTTAGGGTTCGCAAGGATGGAGCCTCCCAACGATTGGGTGTAGGGTTTAGGGTTTAGGGCCCCGAGTTTCCCGAACATGGTAGTCGTGTCGCTGTGGGGGATTCCATTTTTGGATTCTTTAGGACGTCTTGGTTTAGGGTTTAGGCTTTACTTAGCTGTTGGGGGGGCTGTCTGTTACGGGGAACACTAAAGAAGGAATTACATAGGAATGTCTGGGTAGACCCTTAAAGCCTGAACTTAAAAACAACAACCTTGAGCCAAGGTATTTTCAAGCACGACTATGCATTCCGAGCTTTCTTCTGGCTCGATCTGGTCGCGCTGCACATCGGCGCCAAGCATGCGTTCCCCCCACGTACACGGTTCATTCACTGTTTAGGGTTTAGGGTTTTCAAAGCACCGGGGCACCGGGAGCTGCCCTTAGAAACGCCCGGAATATATGGGATTGCCAGCTGTTCTGGTTGCGAAGGTCTTGTTGTGAGTTGTTTCTAACTGGAAACACATGTAGAACCTAAGTTGTAAAGAAGTACAAAGTCTCTGTGATTCGTCTGCTGGGTCCCTGGTTCCGGAAGACATGCATTGTACACAAAAACGGGCACCCTGCTTCTGAGTTACTGGGGGCTTAGGTAAAGAGGGGTAAAACCTGAGGCCCGCACGATTGGTAGCACGATCTCTTCATTCACGCTGCTTGCACAGCCAAACGCCAGAGATTGTCCTGATTAATTCGACCTGCCTTGAACTTTTGGAAGCTCGTCTGGTTTATACCGTAAGCTGGCTTGCTTCGCCGAAGCACAGAAGGCGCTGCTATGCATGCCGTGGTTCTTCCCAGCACCTGTCTGTAGATCAATGGGGGTTTCTGAAGATGAGCGACTTTTGTTCGTGGCCGTTAGAGTCAGGCTTTTCATTGTCTGGGGGACTTGCGATGGGGCTAGGTTGGAGTTTTTTTTGTGATAGGTTGTCAAACATATGGTCCCTGTTCAAAGGGGTCTCCTGTATAACATGCTCCCTAATATTCAAGATATTCCAAGAGGTCACCAGAATTTTGACAAACTTCCATATGACTATCACGCATCTGCATGTGGCTTTCGGTCTCAAGTCATGTTGCGCAAGCCCATGGAATTAGACAAACAAATGCCGAGCAGACCCTGTACAGCTTAAGTGAGGATTATATTTCGCAGTATGTTATACTGCTATGGATTCTAATAGAGTTTGCGCTATAGGCTATATTCCAATTGGGCTCTCTGTAGCAGGGGTCCTGGCATACCTTTCCTTTCAAGAAACTCCATGCCCATGCGACCTGCGCCCAGGGTGTCACTTCTACCAGAGACGCACCCCGGCTACCAAAGTCCCACACTTTTGTGGGTAATCTTGGAAGTACGTCCCCAGTCGCCTGACTTACCCAACACCTTAAAGCTTAAACCTAAACAGTAGACCCTAGTGGATACGGCCTATGACATAGGGGCAAGCCCAATACCCGTTTCCTGAATATGCCCTAAATGATATTCAGATCCCTAATGTGGTGTAAGGTATATTCCTTATCTACGGATATTGGGCTCCCTCGTTTGAAGCTAGATTTTCTGTAGGCAGAATTCAGTACTAAACATTGTCCGAGGTTTGTATATCGCAAGTTGCGGATCCCTCAAGATGGGTCCACTTTCAAAGCGGATCTTTCTATAAGTCTCCCGCCGAGCACTCCTTTTCAAACGGTGGGGTCCCCTTACATGCCCCAAAATTTCATGTCCGGCACTCCGAATAAACCTTACTGTTTGACCCTAAACTCTGAACCCTAAACCCGCAGTTCGGTCCCCCCATGATAAGGATTATAGTATTTTGCGGTTTCTATTGGCGTCCGCCTACTTATGGAAACTACTGCGCCATTCAGAAGTTAGTGGCAGGTTGAGTTACCCCACTTCCTCAAACCAAGTCTTTGCACTGTCCTGGGTGTTTTAAGGCTTTGGGTCCAAGCATCAAGGGAGCTTGTAACATCAAAAAATCGATCATGCATGGCTTGGCATGCTTACGCTTTGGAAGACAAGGTTTTTAGGACTTGGGTTATATGAGGTTCAGAGTTTAGTTTGTAGATGCATTGGTTAGCAAGGGTTGGCACCCACCCGTTTGATTGGCACTGGGGTATGAGGCTTCATCATGACCAAGACGAATGGTAGAAAAGTAGCCGCCATACAAACACCAGCAGTATAATAGTGATTTCGATTCTCTTCCACCCCCTACACTTTAAAACCTAAATAGTAGTTGGCATTTTCTTTTCCATTCCCCTATGCATCGCTTAGTTTCATTACCCACTTGATTCTTCATCTAATTAGTGTCCAATTTCTTGTCCATTCCTTCGTTCTGTACCCTAAACTCACAACCCTAAACCCTAATTAAACCTTAAAATTCTAAGGAATGGAAAGAGGAATGGAAACTACTATTTAGGGTTTGGGGTTTGGGGTTGGGGGCTGACTTTAGGGCCTAAAGTTAACACCCAACTCCAAACCCTAAATAGTAGTTTCCATTCTCTTTTCCATTCCTTAATATCCTTTTACCAGCAAGCAATAGCTGCTCATCTCAATCCAAGCTGACTGGCCTCTACGACCTTAGGGAAGTCAGAGGTTTAGGGCTTAGGATTTAGGGTTTAGGGTTTGGGGCTTAGGGGTTGGGATTTTGGGATTTAGGGCAACAAAAGATTTGCAAAGGATCCCTGCAAGGCCGTTTTATGGAAGTTTACCAAGAGCATGAGTATGACTTTTTTGCATCATGCCCATCTACGGTTTGGAAATTTTGTTGGATTCTTCCAGGTTAAACCCAGCCAGAACAAAACCCTTTAAGGAACCCCATTTCTGGGTGCAGGACTTCAGGAATTCTTCAAGAAACTGCGCTCCCATAGGTGGTTTGTACAGCAGCTTTTCGACGCCAACAACCTCGTGGCTGGGCGATCGACCCGCATGATGAAGGCTGGGGGTTGAGAACTTTTGGTTATGCAGAGACTTTTTGGAGGCTTTCTGCCTGTGTACCCAAAAGGAAGGCACATGGTGCAGTTGTTCTAACAGGCTTCTGAAACCCTAAACCCCAAACCCTAAACCCTCCGAGGGGTTGAAAAAAAACCTACACCCTAAACCCTAAAAGCACTGTCGGATGAGAGTTGCTCTGGGGCAGTTTACAGCTTGGGGAAGTGAAGTACCAGGGAAGAGCGAGCACTGCCTCAAGCCACATGCAGGATCCTAGTGCCATGGGTATGTAGGGTACTATAGAGCGCTATATACCTTTAAAGGGGATGTAGGGTACCATAGAGCTATATCCCTTAACGGGATGTAGGGTACCATAGTGTTGTGTCTGTGACTTCATTAAGGTTTTTTTTGGCTTTCAGGGGAGCAGCTTTCACATTTGCAGCTTGCTCTGGCTGCTTCAAGTCAGATTAGGGGGGGCCGAGTCTCTCGAAAATGAGTCGCTACCCAAAGGCTGCAACTCTGTGCTTGTCCCGTGTAGAAGTTCGCGGCAAGCGCGTTCCATCTATATCTCCAGTGGCCTCCCAAACGCCTCTTTCTAGAGAATTTTCCTCTTGCAACCCTTCCGTACATCCGTGACAGCGCAATCCTTCTCCTCTAAGAACACACCCACCCCGTTATGTATACTGGGTATTATGGGGGGTATTCATATTCTGGAGGATTCTAACAAAACAAGATGCGTTTTTCACACCATCTTCATGTGGTGAACCCTCATCACTTTGAGCTTTCGCATTATGCTCTAATGTAAACCCATGATTAATAAACCACCTCCTTTTAAGGGGCTTAATATTAGGATCCCGTTTATAATCCCTATTAAGGGGAGGGGGTTTATGAATCAGGGGTCTACATTAGCAACTTAGCCCTCAGCTCTGAGTTCTCAGCTCCCACAGCTCGAGACCCTTACACCCCTCCATAGTGGTATCCCGGCCCAAGCCTCAAATGAGTAGTATTTTATTTGGGGATACTATGATACCCAATATAGCGTAAGATTATATCCTCCTTCTGGGTATCGTTTTTTCATAAGGAATATTATCTTACTGGGTTTAACCACCAAAAAAAAAGCTACTCTTATGTGTTTATGGTGTAGGCCGCGTAGGCCCGGTGTAGGTCCACGTAAGCCTTATAATACCACAAACGCTAAGCTCTGAAGCCTCTGCGTAGGTGTTGAGGCAGGTTTTGGGAATCTGCTTTAGGTCCTGCCGAACGTAGGAGAAGCAGCAGGAAAGGCGGGGGTTTCCCAAAATTAGGGGTACCTCTTGGAGGTCTCCCATAATGACTTAAAAAGGCTTACAGCTTTTGGGGTCTATACTGGGATCCCCCTATTTTGGTAAACTACCATGTGTCAACCCAGTAAAATGGCTTAGTCTGCTTCGATTCCATACAGCAACCACCAGAAGTGTCAGCCCCAAACCGCGGAAGACGGAAGGCCATACGCCTCGTCGTGCGATCCTCCAAGGCCTGAATTCGCCGGCATGGTTCAGTTTTTGAGAGTGTTTCGGGTAGATAGCTTTTCTGGACTAAGCCAGGACTTGTTTTCAAAATTTGCATCCGGCTTGGTGAATAACCACATCAAGACATACATTGGGTTTGTCCATAAACTTCCACAAGCGTAGCACGGGTCCTGATTTTTGGGGCTCGCATCAAAGAACCCTAATAGAACCCCTATATAACCCTATTATAATCTTGTAGTTTCCGTTTTCTTTTCCATTACCCCAATAACCTGCTACTATTGGGGTTATAACCCTATAATCCCTTCCCTGTCGCGTAACATCCCACGCATGGGACTCGGCTCCAGGCCTCCAATTGCAGCGATTTATCAGGTACCTTCTGAGGGGGTTTATAGGGGCAATATACGGGTTATATCTGGATCAATGTTAGGGATCCTTTATACTTTTTGGGGTAGGGGATTCCTTATATTTATGTAAAAAGGATTCTTCTTTCTTCCTAGGCTAATATGGGCTAGGATATAGGAATTATGGAAAAGAACATGGAAACTACTGTTTACAGTGGCGTCGCCGGTTAGCTTGGTAGCTGAGTGGGCTGGTTGCGGCTAGTTCTCTGAAAAGCTTGCATACAGGAAAACCTCCTGGTGGCACTCAACAATCCTAAACGGTAAACCGGCTTTTCAGAGGCCAGCAGCTAGGCTAATACTAGTGCCTTGTAGCCAAGGCCCTTTGGCACAGCATGGCAGCCCCAATTCCTGCTAGCGGGATGGAGCGTTAGGGTTTAGGGGTTTAGGGTTTAGGGATCAGGATCTCCATAGTTGTCACATTTGAGGGCTTCCGTTTACACGGAGAGTAGGCCAACGAAAGCACCAGTGTCTCCATGGCTGTAACCGGAGGAGCTTTTGTGCTCAAACACAAGGTCAGGGGATGTTCGGCGCGCAGGGTCATGTTGCATGTTAATTACAATCTGAACCCTACTCCCTACAGGACCCCATGAAGGAAACCTGAAGCCCCATTACCCAACATGAAAGGTAGCCTAAACCCCAAAACCCAAAGGCTCATGCCAAAATACCACACCCGAGGTCCTCGACCTCAAGCAGAAATTGCTTCTAAGGAATTACAATTAAGATAAGTTGCTTTAAATAAGAAACCCTATTATTTACGATAGACCCATATGAACTATAGTCTAAACTCCTTAAAGGGGGTTCTAGAGGGG
This sequence comes from Symbiodinium pilosum, assembly GCA_905231905.1. Classification (NCBI taxonomy): domain Eukaryota; class Dinophyceae; order Suessiales; family Symbiodiniaceae; genus Symbiodinium; species Symbiodinium pilosum. The sequence continues at coordinate 9,974 of CAJNIZ010015302.1, forward strand.
ATTATATAGGGGACTGCTATAGGGCTTATTAAGGGGGATACTTGGAGTTTAGACTATAGCTCATATTATGGTAGTTCAACTTAAGGTCCTTAACAGCAACCCAGTATATAGAGCCGCCTTACAAAAAGCAGGCCACGCGATTGAATCGCTTCACGCGGATGGCTCCGAGTCAGCAGTTGTCATCCCCATGCGGTGTGAGGTTTAGGTTTTTTGTGGTTTAGGGTTGAGTTTAGGGTTTAGGATTTTGTGGTTTATGGATGATCAGTTCGGGATTTAGGGTCTAGTGTTTAGGAATTTAGGATATGTAAGGGTTTGGGCTTCGGGGTTTGGGGATTGGAGGCTATTCAGGTTTAGGGTTTTGGGGCTTCAGGTCGGTTGTCTACGTCCCATCCGCAACCACGCGGATGCTCAGGAAGGGGTTGTGAAGCATAAGGCTATCACCAGCTAAGGATTTATACGTCAACCCCCCAACATTGGCTCCGTCAGAACGCGCGGTTTTCAAAAGTCTGGCCTCAGAACTTTGATTCCTCCCGCAGGTTGGTGCTCGGAGTCAGTCTCTATGTTGGCTATGGCACTAAACCCTAAAGCCTAAGCCGGTAGGGGATCTCATGGATATGTTGGGATTTCCAGAAAATTCTCACCCTAAACCCTAAACCCACATAGGGGCGTATGGTCCCCAATTTAGGGTAGAGGGTAGATGGAGGGTCTAGGAATTGAATTGGGACTTGGGGTTGATCCACTTATGGGGTATAGGGCTTGGGGTTTAGGGTTCAGGATGTAGGATACTTTGGTAGCCGGAAGCTGATCATAAAGGTACGAAAATCCTGGAATGACGCTTAGTAGAACCCACCTGGTTCTGAGTATCTAGCAACTGGGAGACAGAGAACCCAGGAATCCTGTAAACCCTGAAGCCTACACCCTAAACCAGCTCTATCCTGACTTGAGCATCTTCTACAAGGATAGCTTCGGCACCTTCCAGTCTGTGAGGTCAAACAACAAGCTTCTGTGGCTTGGTCATTGCCAGGCTGTTAGGTACTGAGCGATGGCAACATCCATATCTCTTGAACAGTCTACATTAGGGGTCCTATTAAGGGCTATATATAACCATATAATAATAAGTATCCAACTGCTACTAGGGGGGGCAGTACCCAACATATCCCAAAGAAAAACGGGAGGGCAGCACAGCGCGGCTGGGGCCGGGGGGGGAAGACCCTCCTGTTCTGCTTGTGTGCATAGGATCCCCTAACGTTTTAGGGTGTAGGGTTTACGGGTTTAGGGTTGGGGCCTAACGGCCCCACCTCGCTCAATAGGGGTCGGGCTCGCGCGTTTTCTTTACTATATTCAGGAGGGTTCTTATCCTTACATAATCCCTCTGTACCCATAAATATCTAATCTTAATACGGCCCTCCGAACCTACCATGGTAAGCCTTTAGCTCTCAAATCTAAACCCAAACCTCAACCCACCCTTGTAAACCCTGAACCCAGAACCCTGAACCCACCCTAGTAAACCCTGAATGTAGACCGCTGATTCATACAACCCCCTCCCCTTGTAGGGACTATAGTAGAGACCTGAATATGAAGGCCCTCAAAAGGATGGGGTTTATTAATCAGGGGTTTGCATTAACCCTTACCCTGCCCCAACTCGGAGAAAGCGAACGCTGCCTGGGTTGATGAGGTCAGAGTGTCTGCCATGCTGCCGAGACTTTTCCAGGCAGTTGTTTAGGAGTTGGGGTTGGGGGTTCAAGTGCTAGCTTTCTTGTTTTCATGATGCTTTCATATTTGAAAAGGAATATAGAGATCTAGTCAGTATCCCGAGGTACCAGTGCCAGATTCCGCCGTGGCTTTCTTGGTTTACGTAGATCTGGAGGCTATTTGGATGTGTCTTTGCATGCCTGGAGGCTTTGATCACGTCAACCTGCAGTTTCTTTCAGGCTTTCACGTAATTAGTAGGGATTCTCAACAACGGCGGTTCCATTTCGAGGTCCTAAACAAAGATGGCAGTTCCCTATTCTCAGAACATTAATGGCGTTGTGTTTCCTTTTTTTGCTTGGCTTTTCCCGAGCAGTCGACGTTTGTTTCTACTTGGACAATCTTGCCTGCTGCCAATCATGCTACAGGCATAAGGGCTGTTAGGAAACAACATTGGTAATCACTGGGTTGCTGTTAAGAAACTAACTTTAATGTGGGAACCATCTTAATTGCACCATATATACACCTGTTATGCTAACTTGAGAGTTTAGGTTCTTAACAGCAACCCAGATTATTCAGGCTTCTACTTACCCCAAAAATGACTGACCTGTGCTTAAGGTGGACTTGGGGATTAGATTTCTCTAGGGTTTTGAAGTATGGGCCCCTTATATGAGCCCTTAGGCTTTATAGGGGGATTCGAGGGACCCTCAAGGGTACATGTAGAGTATATAGTAGCTATGTAAGGATCCCAGGGTTAAGGGAACATACTAGGGGCCAATGGCTTTAACCTTCCAATCTCTATCGCAACCCTGTTAGTATCCCCTATAGAAGTACCAAGATCGTTTGGCACTTCGACTTCAGCGCCAGCAGGAGTAGCAATGTGCAGAGCTGAAAAGCAAGCACCCGCATCCTATAGCAGAATGCTGTGTGGAAGGCCGAAATTGAGTTTTCCTGCCTGCAATTCTGAACACGATTCTTAAACATCGTCTGCCAATAGCCATAGAGCACTGACGAACCTTCAGATTACCCGACACAAGTCCATACAAAGCCTCCTTTGCTGTATGAAGCCACTGCTGCTAATTATTCTCAGCAGACTTTTAAAGCTCTAGAATCTAGAACGCCCTGGGATTTTGAGGGCCTACAAGACGAACTGGCAGCTCCAAGTGATTTGATTAGAAACATTGCTTATTCTTATCATATTGCTACTGCTCTTGTTCATATTAACAACAGTCTTAACGCGATGGGCTTCAAGCCCCTCTTGCTTTAGCCGGTGTCTCCCGTCCCAGGCCGCGATGAAGAAGCCGGCGCCCCAGACTTTCCCAACCCAAGCCCTAAACCCTAAACTCTAAACCCTAAACCCTATAAACCCTATAAACCCCATAAACCCCAAAACCTAAACCCTAGCAGCAAGCAATTGATGACATGGAGCTTTGTCAGGATCGTTGGCGTTTTGGGGGAGGGGGGGGGGGCGTTTGCTTTCAGTGGATACATAGGAGATGGAGATGTTAGAAGGGCACGGTCGGACTTGAAGTCCCCCTTAAGTAGATAGAGCATGGATGTGGGTATATTTTTATGATATACCCCATATTCTATCTACTTAAGGTGTTGGGGAGTTTGCTTGAAGTTGCAGACCTTTTGTTGGAGTCCAGCTCCTCAGCGGTGTACTTGGTGGAACCCCTATATATATTCCCTATTATACTATGGTTGTTTCCATTTTGTTTTCCCTTATCTCCTATATAACCACTATAGATTCCCCATTGTAGTTATAGTAGTTTCCATTTTCTTTTCCATTCTCCAACCCTAAACCCTAAACCGCTAAACCGCTAAACCCTAAACCCTAAACCCTAAACCCCTAAACCATATATAACCCTAAACCCCCTCTATCCCCCACCATGAGCATTGGGTTCCTTGCTTGTTTTCTGATGCTTTTGGTTCGGGTTCGTAGGTTTCAAATTCGGTGGAGGGGCTATGGCCTTCCCTTGCGGAGCCGCCAGTTTTTGGGTTTTTGGGTTCAGGGGCCCTAGGCCTTACTTAAAACTGCCAGGCCCGCAACCCCTAACTATATCTGGGGGGTCAGGGTGGCTTAGTAAGTAAGTAGGTTTGTAATGCGGGATAACTAGGGTTACTATTTGGCTTATAGGAGTTATTAACCTACCCATATAAGTCCCCTGACCCTCCAAATAAACCCTCACCTCAATCCCTACCCCCCAAACCCGGAAAGGCAAACCTTAAACCCTACTCCCTAAAATCCAAAGCTCCCCAACCACCCCGAGGGCCCAAACCCTAATCCCCAAGATGCGGATTAATGTAGACCCATCATTATTAAACCCCCTGCCTAACAGGGATAATACTAGGGATCGAATATTAAAGCCCTTGAAAGGAGGGGGGTCATTAATCATGGGTCTACATTAATCCCCACAATGCGAATCCCAAAAGCCTAGCATCTGAAGCCCAGGCCTGATGAGAGCGGCAAGGATGTGACTTGGTGGAGACCAGCCCCCCTAATGTAAAAGCTCACTTGCTTGCTGTAGTGTCCTTTGGATTTATTTGTAATTTTGGTTATAGTATAACCCTACGGAATTAATAGAAAGGATCATTATTATAGGTTTAAGGAGACTACCTCTACAGCTTGGAGGGCAAAGGGGACTTGGTAGGTCAATAATGGAAAAGAAAGTGTAAACTACTATGATTTAGGGTTTAGGGTTTAGGGAATTAGGCTTGCTATATAGGTGTTCAACTACTTACTAATTCCGCCTGACCCTCCAAGTAATGAGTATGCCTTCCATATACCTATAGTGTTTGAAAACCCTGTTTCAAGGCACCTAGTTGTCAGAGTTACATAGGTCCTTCCCCCAAAATCAAATACCCGTTTCCGTCAGTCTCGAGCAACCCGTCCGCCAGCTTCAATGGTCCCCTAAGCCTAAGAGCGCGGATAGGGCACGGCCTGAACATCAGGCTTTGTTCCCTAAACCCTAAACCCTAAGCTCTGCTGGGTCAAGTCCCAGGTGGTGAGCAGGTTGTAGCACGTGTCACCTGGAGTTCAAAAATGCGCCACAGACCATGCCGGATGATGTAGGTTTTTAGATAGGTGATGACCAGTGATATTAGGGTTTAGGGTTCAGGGACCTCGAAATGATTCAGGTGTTTACGTAGGCCCTCAGGGTGTATTCAAAATAGCTTCTGTCTCTCATCCTGCTGCTAGGGATCTTTCAGTTGTAGTAAAACCCTAAACCCTAGACCCTGATGACCCAAGTCAGGACCTGTAGAGCAGGAGGCCCACTAGCTGGCGTTTGGGCTTTAGGGTTTAGGGTTTAGGGTTTAGGGCGTGTGGGCTTTAGGGTTTAGGGCATGACTTCTCGGCTTTAAACGCGGGAGTGGCCCAATGACAGAGGCCACTTATAATTTATGATCCCTTTATAATCACTATATACCCACCCTTGTCCCCGTATACCTCTCATTAGCCCCCACGCACCTTTTTAATCTAACCCCGACCTACTAGAATCCATCGATAGAAAGGAAAATGTCACATCACTCCAAACCCTAAACCCCATGTCAGGTGGAGGCCTTGCTGGAGCGCAAGCTACACCGCATCTTCGTCTACTTGGAACTACGCTTGAAATTACTTAGTTTTAGGGTTTAGGGAGGGTCGGGGGACTCTGCAAGTAGGCTCTTATTGTGGGTTGTAGGGGTTATGAACCTACTTCCTCCCCCTGAATCTCTCTGCGCTGGTGCTTAAGAAGGAGTGGGGAGGGAGCATGTAATTTTATCGGGGATCAATGCAGAATGTCAAGCACCCTCACGCACCTGTAACATTAGATGGTCCCCCATAAGAGACCAGAAATACATTTACATATGTAGGGGTGCATGTTTGATTTGTAGGGGTACATGTTTGATATTGTGAGGGGGGGTGTTTGATATGAGTATGGTTATGGGTTTGATTCAGCCTACTCTCAGCAGCAGTTGGATAATATTTGTGATGAATTATATACATATACATATAGCCCTTATATGACCCCTAGTATATACTGTACTGGGTGGGGGCAATGCCCAAGTTATAGGCGTCCAGTCCCCCACTCTCTCGTAGGCAGGAGCGAAGATAACGTGATGGTGGCTGCCTTCGATGTCGTGATTTGTTTAGGGTTTAGGGTAGGCTCCGAACCAGCGTAGTTGCAACGCTTTCTGGCACGTTTCTTGGGGTAGTGATACTAAGAATTATACGCAAACCCTAAACCGTAAACCCCCAAAAAAAACCCTAAACCCTGATTGTCGTGTAGGATGGATGAGGGGGACCCCGGTTTCTGGAAATATAACTTGCAAAGAATGCTGGCACTTCTCAAAGTACAGAATCGTGAAGGGGGACCCCCAACATCCCTTGGCAATCCCCACATGAGCTGAACTCCTTAAAGGGGGTTCTAGAGGGGACTATATAGGGGACTAATATAGGGCTTATTAAGGGGGATGCTAGGAGTTTAGACAATGGCTCATATATTCCTAGGGCCCTCAGGAGTTTCCATCTTGGGTGAAGCCTTTAACTGCAGGATGCAAGGCGTAATTCTTGGCCGGCGACGCGGACAGCGACCGTTAGCGTCTTCACGCAGAATCCTCCACTCAAACTCTAACATCGAAACACACATATGTGGGAGTGCGCAAGCTGGGGATTCACCCTTGGAGCGCCAAAACATTTTGATCTTAAACATAGGTATGCAGAGAGAGAGAGAGAGACAGAGAGAGAGAGAGAGAAGCCACTACCCGTAGCCATTTTGGCTCAAGTCTTCTGCCGCCTTCCTGTCTGGAAGGTACTGGGGTACGGCCCCCCCGCTGCTCGGAGAATAGTCTCTGAGCGGTTGGGGGGTGGACGCTACCCTCAGTGGAGGAGGCTTGAGGCCGCATGCCCGCTGCCATTTGAAGACAGAGGCATTTGCATCCGTCGCCCCTTCACAGCGGACTAAAGGAGCTTTCTACGTTTCAACTCTTATTCAGGGAAGTTTTGGCTCCTCTTTCTAACTACACATGTGGGGTTCGCCGGTCCTTTAATCTTCTTTGGAATTTGAATAAGCCCCCGCTGGAGAAGAAGGAAGCAATGCCTGTAGGAAGACAGGAGCCTACTTTCAACCTTTCTGGGGCTGAGGGTTCCCTTTTTGCAAATTGCCCTCTAAGAACTCTGTGGTGCTGTCTAGGGTTCCAGGACTCTCACTTGGGAAAGGTAGACTTCGGTGAAGTTAGGAAGCCATGGCAGAGCGTGAGGAATGCCTTGCGTGCGTTCTTAAAGGAACAGTTGCATCAGTGAAGCTGTGCGATAATTCTATGATACAGTGAGCCCAAACAAGTTTTGGAATACTTTCGGTAAACAAGACAAAGTCAGGAAGAGCTCAATGAAGGCAATGTTACATTCTGGATACCATTTTGGGAGGAAAGCTGCCGCGGAAGGGAGTGGACCCCAATTCAGTGCATCTATGGCAATATTCCCGCTAAAATTTTGGAGGAACCTCGAATTAGGTGCACGGAATGTGATGACTCGGATAGCAACTCTTGGAGGCACTGGACACCGACCTGTGACTGGAGCCCTCAATCAGATGCAAGCAAAGGTGGAAGGACAGAAAGGAAGAGAGAGAAGAAACAACAAGCGACAGCAGTTGACGTGAGATCGCACCACGAGCTGTACTGAGTGTAGCTGGTCTGGTAGGGAAGCAAGAGACGTGGCAGCAAAGGGCAGGGGGGTTAATAGTAACGGCTGGGGAGCATTATGTCGTAAACAGGCTGTGCTGCAGTTCCCACGGGAGCGCTTTACCTTCAGGGGCGCAGAGGACTGAATCCCATCCTCTTAAGAAGGGTTTTTGATAACGCATGCATGGGCTGAAACACCGGCTCAATTCAGGAATTGTTGCCTGGGCATAGCACATTGCAGATATCCATCATTTCCTCCTCAGGGTGTGACAGCCAATGTTGCGTTGTTTTTTGGATACCCCTCATCTTTAAGCTGTTGCTTCGCAATTACCCCGACCAATGGAGACAGCTCGCACCCCCAAAAACCTAGACAAGGACAGGCCAATGGGCAGAGCCAAGAGACAGATCAAGATCCCCGTAAAAAGAAGTATGCATCATCGCCTACGGGGCCTGCATAACCTTGTTGCTTCCATATGGTACTCAAGAAGGGGGGCCAGCAGCAGAGGAAGAGGGGTAAATGGGGTAGTGGCTTGTTTTGTTTTGAGAGTTGGCGTGTGGAGACCCAGACAAAGGGACCCCATTAAGGAAGCGGCTTAAGGGATTGCAATCTGTTGTAGGTTAAGAAGCCCAGTGAAGGGTCACCGCCACAAAGGGGGTCACGATCCTGATGAGTACAGGGTTCCATCCACATGTGGTGGAGCAGTCGGGATCTATTGTCACCGCTGGACCATTAGCGGTGAAGTCGATACAAGTGGATGCAAGGGAAGATGCTTTAAAGAATCCTTAGGTATCCGGGCTTTATTTTGCACTGATGGTCTTCGCGTCCACGAGTATCTGCAGTAGCCGGGCCATGTTCCAGTGTTCGTGCTCGATCGCATAGCCTGCTTGGGGAGCAGTGAGAAGAAGAAGCCACTACCACTTCAAGCCCCCTGTTCACACTCCGTGAGCCCGTGAGGTAGCGCTCCTTCTCCCAGTTGTAGTGACAGGCGGGCTGTAGAGAAAGATCTTGCGCTTTGTCCCTGTGGTCCAGCCATAATCATCCCGGGCAAGTTTGACCCACTACGCGTGTACACCCTGATCACTCTGGCCAAGATCGATTCAGAGGTCGCTCCAGTACGGTGTCAGGAGCTACACTACAGGCCTTTGACCCAGCCCTGCACTACCACGCCTTGCTCCTTCTCCACGCCAACTACGCTGGGCGAGGGACAAGTTCACCTATTGGACCGTGACTCTGGCAAGGACACCACTGAGGCAATCCTCAAACTGCAGGAAAATGGCCACCACCAGGCCAAATGCGCCCTCCAATGCCATAGACGTGGATGTCGACAGCCTAGGAGCGGGCAAATGAGGAAAACAGCTGACTTTAGCATGTCCTCCTTTGACGCAAGCAACAAAGGCGCATAACAGATGAGTGGCACGCAAACAACAAAGGCGCATAACAGATGAGTGGCACAAATTAAATGCACACTTCAATCCGTCCAAGTTAT
>CAJNIZ010015302.1:18896-42409 GCA_905231905.1 Symbiodinium pilosum
AAATCTTTGCATACAGACCATACCAAGAAGCCTCAAGTTCAATCCAATCCTAATTCAATCCAAACTTAGACCAGACCTGGCGACCTCCAGGCAACGCATGTTTTTGACAGTTCCGAGGCTAGCCATGCATTCCCCAAAGGACCACTTGTTGTTGTTTTGTTTAGGGGCTCCTAACATGTTAATGTATTGCTTTGCCCACCGTCCTTTGGAACCGAGGGGTGCTGTAGGACCTAGTATGCCCAACACGGGCTGGGCGGCGAAGCCCGGAGGAGGGAAGCAATTCCTTCCTCCATAGCCTGAACGAAAGAAAAACGAAAGAAAGAGAGAGAGAGAGAGAGATAGAGACCCTTAGTTTCTGGGAACTGAGCATGGATATGCAGGGCAGCAGCTCCAGAAGGAGGACCACGCATGCATGATTACGTTAGACCCAGTTGCGCCTCTGGTGCCAGCCATCTTGCATCAAGCCTTGAACCCTGAACTCTAAACCCCAACCCTAGAACCTGAAACGCTAAAACCTGAACTTTCCAAAGCCTATCTAGCTTCTACAAAACTCCACGCAGTAGGACTTCCAGTGGATTCTCCCAAGGCCTCTAACTATTCTGCGATTTGTAACAGATGTTTGCACGAATCATGGTTTATGCCCGTATCAAAAATGCTCGGGCGCCAAGCCCGAACTCTCCAAGACGTAAGTGCTCCTCAATTCCCAAACCCCGTAGACCCAATATCCCTACACTTTCTGCGTCTCAGGATAAGGACCAGGACGGAATGGTCGCAGCAAATCTGGTGGACGTGATCGTGCGCAGAATCATGCGCAAAAAGAAGCAGAGGCTAGCTCACTTTAAGCGGTCTAAGGTGCAGGGCCAGTGGCTGTTGCTGCTTTAGGATTTGTAGGGTTCAGAGTGTATAGTCTCTTAATCAATCCCGAAAGGCCTAAACCCTTCATGCCAGAGCCTTGCTCTCCCAGATGCCATACCCATGATGTAGATTGGTTTAAGGTTTAGGGATTCAGGGATTTGGGATTTAGGGTCTAGGGCTTAGGGTTTAGCGCTTAGGGATGGAGGGTTTAGGGGTTAAGGGTTTAGGGACTAATAATGTTATGGTTCTAGATCCTTGCATTGGTAAATATTGTACAGGGCACCTCAAATAGACGCAAAATGATACAGGCACTTGTTTAGGCACTTCTTTAAAGCCCTGCATTCCTTCATCTAACCCCTATAGAAGCCCAGTTTCCTTTTCATGTTCCATGGTTCTTTTTTCATTTGGTTCTCCATGTTTGGGGTAATACCCCTAAACCCCGAAACCCTAAACCAACTCTAAACCCTTAAACCGACCCTCAAACCCCTGAACCCGGAACCCCCTAGAAGGTAAACCCTGAAACTTGGGTGCTGCCCCCCCTCAGTAACAGTTGAACAATAAATACAATATGGTTATATATAGGCCTTAATAGGACCCTAAGATTGACTGTTACTGGGTGGGGGCAGGACCCAACCTAGAGTACCCAAGAATTCTGACCTGGGATGGTGCCTGTGAAAGTGGCAGGGACTTTTGCAGGTGCTGTGCATCAGGATTTAGGGTTTAGGGTTTCAGGATTTAGGGTTTACGGTTTTAGGGTGTAGGGTTTTAGGATTTAGGATTTATGGTTTTGGAGTGTAGGGTTTTAGGATTTAGGATTTATGGTGTTAGGGTGCAGGGTTTCGGGCTCTATTTTCTCAGTTGCATGAGTAGTCTTTCTTGCAGCAGGTCCAAAAACTGTTGCTACAGAGCCCTAGTCTATGTTGCAAACGATCTTCATTGTGACTAGGGCTGTTCCTGGCAGTTGAGGATTCTGATTGGCTGCAGGGGTCGGATGGAAGCTTTCTAGAACCCTGTAGACAGCACAGTCAGACCCACCATTCCTACCCCGCACGCTTCCCAGTAATATATCATTACCACTACGATTACCATTGCTATTGCTGTTCTCGCAACATTCGTGGAAGCATTTGGGTCCCGAAATCCACATCATGGGATTGAGCCTATTACTGGGTGCGATTTTCCTGCAACTGTACGTAGCATTGCAGCACTTGTGGGGTTCTTGCGTGATGTTCTTGTTGTCGCACACACATTAAGGGAGCTGATGTTAAGACCTTTGGTGCGGAATCTACGAGCAGCCAAGACTACCCAAAATTGCTATAGTTTGTATGGGGGCAGCTCGTATTCTCGTTCAGCGGCCTTCTTCTTGCAATAACACTGTAATGCTGGCAGGTAGAACGGGCTCCCCACATGCGAGCTTATCACCATGATCCTTTGACCATCCCCAAGGTCGACCTACATCATCAAAATCCCTGGAGTCCCGGATAACCCGATGTTGAGAAGACCCGATTTTTAAGGAGCCTTCGGTACGTAGGCTTCCCTGAGCATTGTTATGTCTATGCGAGCCCTGTGGTGGGCAGCAGGATGATTCCTCGTAAGTTGACCTGCCGTTGATGGAAGGAATGGGTTGAGTGGGAATTGATGGGAAAGTTTCCAGATTCCAAGCACCTCAACGTTGGAGGGATTGATTGCAAGATGGTCTCCATCATCAGTCGAGATCCTAGACCCTAAGCCCTGCACCCTCAACCCCAGCCCATAAAGACCAAGGCCCAAACTCTACACCCTCAGCTTTAAACCGTAAACCCTCTGCCCTAAACTGTATATCGCAGGCGGAGTCTTACAAGAATGCTGACCAGGAGCCCGGCCAGGGATATGTGTACATATGTATATATATATATGTATGTATATGATGTGGAGTCTTGCAAAGCTGGGCGCCTAGGGATATGTGAGGATTATGCCTTTACCCTTACACGGCTTCAACCTCACATGTGGCAGCAGGAATGTCAGACTTCACATGAACAAGCGGTAGGGAAAGGCAAGGATTACGGACAGAGTATACGGGTTCCCTTCAGGATTCTGTAGGAGCTCGTTTTGGGAAAGTCAACTGTCGGGGTTGATGTCAGCGCGAGCCACCTTGCGCACAAGACCTATTCAGGTGAGCTGCAGGCTACAGAACGGGCGCGTAGGGTGCATACAAGCGTGCCTCGTTTGTTAACTTTATTTAGAGCATGTGAAAAATTTCATCTGCATTCACTACGAACATAAAAGTCCGACAGGAACATCAACGATCTTTTTGTGGTATTGCAATAAGGAACCCAATAATTGAGGCTAAGGGATTAAGCGTGAACTTTGGTATGTAGAGTTGGAGGTCGTGTATTTGCCTTGAGGGCGGCCCTTGCAAGAGCCACAGGATTGGACAGGCCCAAGATTACTCAAGATTAAGGTTTAGGTTTCAGGTTGGTACTGCCCCCACCCAGTAACAGTCTATAGTAGGGGTCCTACTACGGGCTATATATAAGTATATTACAATTATTATCCAACTGTGACTGAGGGGGGGGCAGTACCCAAGTTTCAGGGTTGTAGGGTTGAGGGCTTGCTTGTGCCCCAGGGCCTCGGCGGAAGCTCCTTTTAGTTGTGTGCGGGCCCAGATACAAAAAGGGTTGAGGGTTCAGGGGTTTAGATTTTTTGGGTTCAGGGCCCCTAAAACCCAGTAATAGTAGTAATAATCGCCCGAAGGGTGATAATAGTAATGGTAATAGTAGTAGTAGTAGTAGTAATAGACTTGGGGCTGGAGTTTAGGGTGCCAAAGATGCCACCACATCAATCCTACTGGTGTGTCTTCCCCGGCTACTCACTGCAAATAGGTTGCCATAATTCTGACAGGTGTACCCAAATGACCCAGCTCAAGCACCAAAATCCCCCCAAACCTGAAAGCCCTTGTTACAGGGTCCCAAAGGGGGAGCCCCCACATAACAATCCCCCAGAGTAAGGGACATATCGGGCATATGGGGTTTATGAGGGCCATACCCCCTGGGGACCCTATGACTCTATGGCAGGAATCTCCCTACAGTTCCGAATCTGCGGCGTGAAAATTCTGGCGTCTCTGAAATTGGCGGCGCAGTTGCTCCTTGCATAAATAGCTCTGGAACCTCCAAATCCAGGGTCCAGTCGGAGACGACAGATGATAGCAGGATTTGAGGTTTGGGATTTAGGGTTAAGTGTGGGGTTGAGGGCTTAGGGTTTAGGATTTCAAGTTTGGGGCCTAGGCCGCCGTTTTTCCGTTCAGAGACAAGCTATGTCCTCAGTCGCCTGTATCGTTCCCCTCGCCAAGCCGAAACCCCAAAACCGCAAAACGTTTAAACCCTGAAACCCTACAACCCTAAATCCTGAAACCTTAAACCCAACAACCCTAAAACCCTAAACTCACCCTGAACCGCAGCAAGTCGGAATCTCTTTGGCTAGAGATGAGTGGAATCGCGTCTAAAGTACTGCTATAGTTTGCGGATCAGGGTTTGGTGTTTAGAGTGTCCATGACGGGCTTGGCTAACAAAAAGTGTTCAACGTCTTCGACAAGATTGGAGTGGCTTTTTGAGGGGTTTAGGGTTTACCCTAAACCCTAAACCCTAGGATTTGGGGATGCCAAAAGTGCCACCGTAGAGCAAGATGTGATCCCTTTGGTTGCAGTATCTCAACAAAAACGTACTTATCTTACCTGGCTCAACCGGTTGAGCCCCAAACGGCCAAACCCCTAAACCCAAAACCCTCAATTTCATTATTTTTTTTAAAGAGGGGAGCCTGGTACCATGGTCATGTAGGGTTTAAGGTTTAGGGTTTAGGATTTAAGGTTAGGGCTTAGGATTCAGGATTTAGCATTTTATTTGGGTTCAGGGTTGCGGATTTGGGATTTAGAATTTAGGATTCAGGGTTTAACATTTATAGGGGGGTTAGGGTTCAGGTTTTAGGAATGTAGGGTGTAGTGCTTAGGATCTACGGTTTCGGGATAATCTTCAATATTGTCCCCTTGCAGTTCCTTTTTGATCAGAGTATGGCATGCCGCAAAGCCTCATTTAAGCCCAAATTGTCCCAAAGAGTCATTGCCTTCGGCTCGCGGAAGAGACGCTCAATTGCTGTCTTAGGGTCGACACCGGAAATCCAACAGGCCAAGTCTTGCCCCTCCCCAGCCCCAAACCAAAAGACCTTAAACCTTAACCCAGGCTGTATACACCCTAATCCTGAACTCCTTCGATTATCTGCAGGCTTTATAGGCCATGAACGAAACTTTCAACCCCTGCTTGATATGTCATGCAGACATCAAGAGTCCACTGGGTTTTACAAACCTTCTTCCTGGTGGTTAGCAGGGAAAAGAATCCCCATATGATCCCTGCACAGGAAAAGTACATTCCTTTTCTGCTTACCTTAAACCCCAAACCCCACATCCTTCATTGCCTAGTAGCCCCAGGAAGCCTTCCTCTTCATGCAACCCTGCTGAGGCAGATGTGAACAGCCGGCGGGTGACTGTAAGGCAGCCGTCAGCTCTCACAAAACAGCCCAAACAGCCCTTCCCTCTACTTACTTTCGGGAACAAGGATTTGGGTAGGGATTATGGGTGTATATTAGATAGGGATCATCTGGGGATAGGGTTTAGGGCTGACTTTAGTCGGTAATACGGAATATATTTACAGGGACTCTATGGGGATGATGTAGGGATGATTTGCCTTTATTCCCCATCCATGGAGCGCCAGTTTTTCCAAAATCTGGCACGTTACAATAAACCCGACCCCAAGTCGTGGTTTCAAGAGAAAATGGTCCCCAAACGATTTGTTTCAGGCTCAGACAGCGTTCTAAACTTGTAAGTATAATGCAGGCTTATGGTTTATCATGATGTCCCCAAAGCAGTTTTCGGATGTTGCTCATGTGAAGCCCCAACGAACAGCTAACACTTTAAAGCCTAAACAGCCAACAGTTGTCTTTTTGATGAGGGTTCCAGGGCAGGTAAAGTTCTACTTGGATGGTTAACGGGTTTGAGATTAGGGTTGGGGAAGCCTTACACAGTTTTTTTCAGGGGTACCAATCTGCCATATGAAGCGCGCACACCCTATTATTTGATATCCCTTCATTGGAGATTAGGGCGTCTGGGGTACGACGCAAATTCAGATGGAAAAAGTCAAGGGCTTGGGATTCAGGGTTTGCATTTTGAGTGGGTGGGGGTTGTGAGGTTAAAAGGGGTCTCTGAAACACGTGTTCTGGGCGGTCCCCAGAAAAAGGGTCCTTGACTTCCCCAAATTACGTCCTTTGTGCAAGTTCTGATTACATAGGCAGGTTTCTGCCGGTTCGCAAAGGCAAGCCATAGTCCCCGCAACGGACAAGCCTCCTCTGACCAGTCCTCTCTCTCCCCCGTGTATGTATCTGTCTGGGCAAGGAGGGCCCTAAACACTAAACCCTAAACTCTAAACCCTGGAAAGCTCTGACCTCCCACGGAGAGGGTGTGTAGCTCCATAGTGCCCATGCGGAGTTCACAGAACGACGTTAGAGTTCAGGGTTTCAACTGGATGCCCATCCAAAAAAATCGCCTGTGCCTGGAGGAGTGCTTCGTCTGACGAAGGAATGGACAGTTCTCCTGTGCAGTGCTCCGGACTACAAACTTACTGGTTCTTAGCGCGGAATAGGGGAATTTGATCCTTCTAGAATCCACATCTTCCATATTCCCCTATTCCCTACTAAGAGCTCAGTAAGACAAAGGGGGCTTTCAGGGCTTGTGAGGCTGATGACATTTGGGTGTGGCTCAAATGCATCCTCTACACGACCTACGGGGGCCCTCAGAGGAACATGCGCCCTGTGCCGCCAAGATGGTTGAAAGCTAGCCGCGTGCATGCTTACCTACATACGTGTACGCAGAAAATTGAGTAGACAACAGTGCTGCTGAGTTTACGTGCTTGGTTAATCGTACCTTCTTGTGGACTTTGTTTTGTTGTCTCCTCCGCGTTTCCTGGTTTGGATGGGCTAAACCGAAGGAATCAAGACCCACTACTTGGAGGGTCAGGGGGACTTAGCAAGTAGGTTAACAACCCCTATAACCCATTTTGTAACCCCAGTTATACCCCTTATCAACCCACTTACTAAGGCCCCCTGATCCCCCAAGTATCTGTCTCCGGCAGCGACTCCGCTCTGCCTAGGCAGCAGAGGAGCAACAGCCCCTGCAGTCCCGCGAGCCCTTCAACCTCCAGACGAATCGAGATGCTCGAGATGCAGCAAGTTGGGACTGATGGGGCCAGAATTATACAGCTGTACCTTAGGTGGGCCCCCCCCGACCCAGTAATAGTGGCTATAGGGCATAACGGTGATCATATTAGGGTCCTCTTATTCCTACTATGCCACTATTACAACTGTACCTTTGGTCTAGCGGCTAGCGTACTTGCAGGCATTCATCCTTCAGGGCACTCACGTGCCACTGTTAAAAACTTTTTGCCATGCTGGCACACATCCTACACGAAAGGCAGTAAAGGCCAGGTGCTGCAGAATTAAGGCAGGGGCATCAGATTCTTCTGTGGCTGAAAGCAGGTGCAAGATGGTAATATAGAGGCCGGCTGGATAACAATTCTTGAGTGTTTGCAACCCGAAATGCCCCAAAACCTCTTCTGCTGGTGGCCCCTATTATGTTCAGCCAGGTTATATAACACTGCTCTTCAAAAAGGGGGAAGCCGCCGGGTGAGACTCTCACACATCACTTTGTCATCGTTGGGTTTGGGGATTTCCGTGAATTCATGACCATGCGGGTTCTTACAATGGGGCTCCTTTTCAGTGGGGGAACAGGAATTGACGTCAAGCCCCGTATACTCTGGAATTTCCTGTCCACTAAAACCTAAAAGACAAGGAATCTAGAATCATAAGTCCTACTCAAACAAAGAAAAGGGAACCCAGCATTTTCTAGCTAAAGCCTCTACGGGCTGTCAAGCATTATGTTCCGTCTTGGGGTACCGCATCCTAAATATCAGGGGCCGCCTTGTCATGGGGACCCTAAACGGATCCTGATTTTGACAACTGTTTACCTAAACTCCAGAAGTATATAAAATTATAGCCCTGAACCCATAATAACAGCCATAAGGGCCATTATGTTACATACCTTTGGGGTCCAGGTAGGGCCTATGCCAGTATATGCGGTCGGGAGCCATCATTTTGGCCAACACTGCAAGGCCCTATCGCCAAAGTGAATTTCCCTGGCAGGCTCCATTGATCCCCAGAGGATCCAGAAGGGTCATGGTAGCTGACGAGCCCGCCAACTCCTTAGACCTTCTTCCTAACTCCCCACATCAAAATTCTGGGTCCTTCAGTCTCAAACCTTGAAGCCCGCATGCTGAATCCCAATGCCTTGAATTAAAAGCCGGGAGACCTTGACCCCAATTGGAGATGAAATCCTGGAATTGTGGCCTTTTTGAAAGAAATCCCAAAGGAAGCTCCAGACTTTTGCCACGCTGCAAAGTGCGGATAGCGTGGTTTGCAGTCAAAGCCTTGCCGAAGATCCTACGAGGCATGGGGGGCATCATGGGTTCTGTCAGGGTGCAGGGTTCAGGGGCTTGGGGTTTTAGGTTTTCAGGGCATGGGGGGCATCATGGGTTCTGTCAGGGTGCAGGGTTCAGGGGCTTGGGGTTTTAGGTTTTCAGGGCTTTTGGGTTTCAGGGCTTAGGGCTTGAGGGTTTTAGAGTTTAGGGTTTAGGGGGTTTGGGGCCTTGACCACCCTCTCTAGGCTACCCTGCCTCAGGTTCCCCCTTAGTGAGGCTTTCCAGGACTTAGCCTGGCGAGTCTCCTGTCCGGGTGCCTGTTATGATTGAGGCCGCTTCATGTGACATTTGAGCCCCAAATTCCCTAGCAGTAAAGCCGGAAAGCTCCTGTATTGCAAGCTTTAGGACTATAGTTCTCCTTCAGTGGATAGAATGTGGGGTATTTGGGATCGTCTTATTATAATATACCCAAAGCCAGCTGCTATCTACTTAAGGGGGACTATACTTCTAAACCTCCAACCCTACATTCTTACTTACAGGCTTACTTCTGTCAACTCACCGAAAGCTTCTTTCAGTCACACAGCAACCGAGATAGTTCCAGAGCTCCTCGTTCCTACTTACTTGAAGGTTTAAGCTTTAGGGTTTAGGGTAGGAACAACCCCTCCCCCCAACAAAGGGTTTAGGGTTTAGGGTTGAGGGTTTAATGAATACTCCATAGTACCACTGCATGCTCGGGGGATGTTTGCTAGTAGGGAGGGATTACACCACCCTACCTCACCCAGTGATGAATCTACTATAGGATGCTATCCGCATCTGGGTTGCTGGACACAACGATGGACTTCTGAAAAGTCCTCCTATGGACCCAATGACCCTCCCAGGCTATCATGGGGATTTCCCTAAACTAATGAGAACATGGGTCCCTATAGGGAGGTCCGGTTTACAATACGGAACCTTGTAAAAGCCATTCTTCAGCTTGGGATCAGTAATGTAGGCTAAGTCTTACATGGAGCCCCGCAGCGGGCAAAATAAAGGCCACTGTCAAATTCAGTGGGTGCCAGATGGCAGTTCCCAAGAATTTAGAAACCCCTAAACCCTGAACCCCTAAACCCTAAATCCTAAACCATAAACCCACCAAAAATGTAGGGTTCAGGAGATTCTGCAGGTTGGGGTTACGGGATGACCCACCCGTAGGGGAAGTTTATAGGAACTGATTTTCGGTAATATAGGGGCCTAAATAATTGCCAAGATTATGGTTCCATATTCCTTATAAAATTTTGGTCTATGGTACCTCAAATGGACCTCAATATGATATTGGTAACTATTTAGGCCTTAAACCCTAAACCATAAACCCTAAACCCTAAGGGGTTGGCCCCTGTAGTAGCAACCATAAACCCTAAACCCTAAGGGTTGGCCCCTGTAGTAGCTTTCATGGGGGGTGTTCAGTTGTAGGGTAGCCGTCATGCTGGTCATATTGCAAATTACTGTAGCTACAAGCCTTCCTACAAATTTCCTTTAGGGTTAAAGGCTTAGGATTTAGGATCTAGGGCCAGGGTGTAGGATCTAGGGTTTAGGGTTTAGGATTTCGGATCTAGGGCTTAAGTTTTAGGATTTAGGGTTTAGGTACCCAAATGTATTGGTTTCGCCATGACACGTGTAAATGAATCGAAGGGGATTCGGGTCAACCCCCTACGCCCCAAATTGGAGCCCTATGACTATCACTTCACTGTTAAGGGTCCTTATTTGGGACTCCCCCTAATGATGAAACCCCAGAATGAACCTATATTCCGGAAGATATTCATTACCGGGGGGAGGTGAAGAATAATATAGACCCCAGTGCACTATAGTCCTTCTTATAGGGATCCTCAAAAAGGGTACTATTTATTTTGGGAACTATTCTTACCAGGAAACGATGGATGAATGTTTCGTGCATTTTCGTTCTCCCCAATCCAATGTCTTCCCCTGACAGGCTGGCGACTCTGGAGGCCCGCACTGTTTGCTGGCTGGGTTTCTGCTTCTCCGAAATGCCCATAATTTGGGTTGGGCCCCCACCCACTAATAGTGGTATACTAGGAATATATAAGGACCCTAGTATAATTACCATTACCTCTTGTGGTCACTATTAGTGGGTGGGGGCCCAACCTAACCCATAATACACGGTACAGGGTTCGGGGTACAGGGTTCGGGGTTTAGGCTTTAGGACACTTACCCTCCCCCCAAAAATGAAATGGATGGATACACACACATATACACGTCTCGCTTATTTTCTCGAGGGAGGGGCCAGAATCGCGACAGTGCCTTGGCGAACCCTACCTGAGCTATAGTCTAAACTCCTAATATTCCCCCGAATAACCCCTATAGTAATCCCCTGTACAATTAAATCCCCTATATAATCTCCCTCTAAGGAGTTTTCAATATGGCTCACATACTAACTTCTAGTCTTCCTTGGTTCGAAGTTACCCTCTTTGGGTTGCAGAATTATCCTGGTGGCCCATATGGGCTACTGTCAATATCCGGGTTACATTGACCTGGTAGTTTAACATAGTCCCTAATATGTATTTCCCCAAAGAAAACCATGTCCATGAATGACATGGGAAATGTTGACTGCAGCTCATCTTATGGGAAGTTTCTTTGGCTCTTTTCAGAAATGCTTGCTTGGGTCCCGGAAAGAAATCTTCGGAGGTGTTTCTTTTCGTGAACTGTACCCAAAAGGACAGGAAGTCGTTGAGAAGTCCTTGATTCAGGATCCTCATCATATGGTGTCTCCTGATGCGCCTTTTTCAATCTGAGTCAGCGAGCTCCCCATCAAATGCACCACTAGATAGAACTTTGCAAGCTAAATCCCGAAGTCTTGAACACATGAGCACCAGTCCCAAAGCATAAATGTGCAACTCTGTCCCCTTCCGGGTCACATCCCAATCTACGTATGGCCGTGCATCATGCTCAATTGGCTTGTTGTCCTCCTCGGATGAGAGACTCTCAACTGGCACCTAAGTATTATTTCTTGAAGGCAGACCCCCAAGATGAACGCAACATGGGGGGTTCTTAAAAATGTGTTCCCGTTTGAGGGTTCCACGTGCCATATCCCTCCCCAAGACCCGTAAGGGTACAGACGTTTTTTTTGTCACATGGGTATGCTTAAACCTTAAGTCCTGAGCCCTCAACCCTTTATCCCTGCTTGAACTGGCAGATTGGAGAAAGGAGTTGTAGAAACAGGTTACCACAAGGTTAGGGACCTGCCCCACAAGCGGCCCGTAACCTTACGTGTCTACGCTTTAAACCCCGGGCCTGCAGTTGTGCCCTGTAGTAGATACCCTCTACACATCTTGACACACACACATATATATAGATATACATATATAGCGTTACAAAATCTCAAGAGGTAGATCTTTGGGGGGGAAGCGTGCATATATATATATACATATATGTATACATGTGTGCTTCGGTTTTAGGGTTTGGGGTTGTATGCACGCCCCCGAGGCCCCCTAAGCCAAAAGAGCTGTAGGGAATCCCCCCGACACTGGCCCCTCCTCTTCTTGCCTTTGGTTGGCTAGGAATGAAGGAATGGATCCTTATAGATATGGGTTTAGGGTTTAGGGTTTTGGGACCTATAGTAGTCACTATAAAACCCATTATGGTGGTTTCCATTTTCTTGTCCATTCCTTCATTCCCAACTAACCAAAGGTAAGTCTTTGGAGGCCTCTCTGGAAGCAGCGCTGGACCAGCCAGGTATTGAGTGTCTGCGAACGCAATGAACTCCCAACATCCAAACCTTCCCCTCAATGAGCCCCCTCCTGCGAAAGATATTCCAGACATACTACTGGTACCATAGTGTTAAAAGATCGGGGGTAATTTAGGGGATGGGGGGTGCGTGTTTTCTGAGAAGGAATGTATTACGAAAGCAGATCCATGCATGGTTCCTGTAAGTTGTCCATTATTTTTCCTGGGGAGGATCTAGAGAGATCATGTCAGGGTTTCTTCAGACTTTTCAGTATCCCGGCGGCTTCGTTTGTTATGTACTCCCAGGGGTCTGGCAAACCAGCCATCATTGTTGGTTGAACTAGTGCAGAGACTTGGAGGGTCAGAGGAACTTAGTAAGTAGGTTGATGACCCCCATCGCACATGATAACCCTAGCTATCCCCTTGAAACCTACGTACTAAGTCCCCTGACCCCTACACTCTACACTCTAAACCCTGGCACTAAACCTCACGCACTTCTCAGGTGTTGGGCTGCAAAGGATGGTTCAGGGTTTATAGGGTTAGGAGTTTAGTTTGTATAGGGCTTATGGAGCATCTCCACCAGGTTCAAAAATGGAGGGTGCTTTTTCTATTGCTTTCAAGCGGTCATCAGGATGAGGAGGAGGAAGAGGAGTAGTAGAAGTAGCCGTGGCACAAGCAGTAGCAAAAGCAGCAGCAGTAGCAGTAGCCGCAATGGTGTGGTCAACGAATTGGTGGCAGGGATGAATGACTCACATATGCTGGGCGCAGTCTTCAGCCGCAGGGAGAGAGAGTTCTAAGGCAAACCCTAAACCCTAAAAGGTTCAGATGGTGGGCTCGGCATTTGTAGTGATGTGAATAGTTGAAGGGATATAGAGGCATTAGAGGGATACAAGCGGCCCACATCCTGATCCTAAACCCTGAACCGTAGCTCCTAAACCCTAAAACCCTGCTACACAAAGCAGCGACTCAGGTGGAAAAGAGCTGTTAGTGACCCAACAGCTTCCGGCCTAGGCTCCGGGGGCTGAGGTTGAGGGATTGGGCTTAGGCTTTAGGGTTTAGGGCTTAGGGTTAAGGGTTTAGGGTTGCGTCTGGGGATTGCGCATTTGGGTTCGGGGTTTAGTTTTCCAGTTTTGATAGGCAGGGTATCCGGTCGTTGATCAAAACTCCGATTTCCAAAATGGCCATTACACGGAGTATAGTTCCCCAAACTGTCCTCAGGATCCGCAAGTCATTTGCCAAAGCCCAAAAGACCTTTCGATCCACTTTAAATCAGCACTCAGATGAGCTATAGCCTAAGCTCCTAGTATCCCCTTAATAGCCCTATAATGCTCACCCTAAATCCTAGCCTAAATCAACGGGGTTACATAATCCTGTATATAACCTTCAATAAGGAGTTTAGACCCTAAACCTTAAACCCTGACGCCTAAACCCTACATAGCCCTAAACCCTACATAATCCCCCCTATATAACCCTAAACCCTAAACCCTACACAGCTAAATCCCTAAACTCCCCACACTAAATCCCCAAAAGCTAAATCCTAAACCCTATATGCTGCAGCGCCTTGGCGTAGAGGCCCAGGATTCGCCCAAAAAGCAATTGCACGGGGGAATTCTAAGGGGATGAAAAGTGGCTTTAGGGATTGAGGGTTTAAGGTGTAGCTTTTAGGGATTTGGGGTTGGGGGATTTAGGGGGTTAGGATTCAAGGTTTAGGGAGTTAGGGTTTAGGATTTTGGGTTTAGGGATTTAGGGTTTAGGGTCTCTAGGGGGTGGCATTTATGGTTTCGTGTAGGGCATCTAGTTGTTGGACCATAGCCCTCATCTGGGAAATCTCTTCACATGCGGCAAGCCTAGATCATCCCTCCATATGTATATATACATATATGCACATGCGCACATACATGTCGTATACATTTTAGAGGTTTTATATGTGCAACATAAACATCTTCAGCTGACTCCAACATTTCAAACGCCAAGTGCGGGTTCAGCTTAACATGCGACCCAGATCCATCCGAAGAAAAACAGGGCCCTAAACCCTGAATCCTAAACCCGGGCCCCGGTCACCCAGTCCCAAAAAACTTTCTCACAAGGGGTCCGTCGTATGAGGTCCGTCCTTTGGGAGCCCAAGTTGGAAGCTTCCTGGTTTAGGGTTCAGGTTTAGGGTTTAGGTTTAGGGTTTAGGGTTCAGGGTTTAGGGTTTAGGCTTAGGGCTTCGGGTTTCCTGAAGCCCCAACAACCAAAACAAAGGCCCAACTATTACATGCTATACTCTCTCTCTGCGACCTGCTTTAGAGTTGCCGTGGTCAGGTCCAGATGTTTCCTCAACTGCTACGGCGAGAGGGGGCTTCAGAAGAAAGCGTTGCCTGGCAGCATTTAAGCATACATCATGGGGAAGTGAGTAACAAAACGAAGTAAAGATGCTGAGGACTATCACGGCCAGTGTGAGCATTATATTTTGGTATGTTGATGTACCGATATACTGCCCCACTTGCTTTTGCCGCTGCTGATGCTGATGCTTGCCATTGTTGCTGGTAGCGCTGAGCCTGCTTGCAACTTTAAGCTCTGTGGCGTGAGACGCAAGGCGCAAGGGCGCACCGCAAACCTGGCAGACTCTCAAGTATGGTGGTGTTCGGACACGGCGACCCTCCTTACCCACAAATACTAGTATAATCGGAATAGTCTTCAGAAATCCTTGCAGACACCGAGATGCTCCTTCTATTTCCCAGTATTAGGGACCATATACCCCCTAAACCCCAAACCCTAAACCCAAAACTTAGAGGTCCCATTAAGAAAAAACCCTAAGTTTCAGGGTACTAGGAGGATCCTTGCTCCCTAGCTGATCACGCGGAAGACCCTAAACCCTAAAGAGCTGTAGTCTAAATCCTTAAAGGGGGTTATATACGTGAGGGATTAGGAAGGGTTTAGGGTTTAAGATCTCAACTCCTTCAAGGGGGGTTATATAGGGTATTACATATTATCATAGGGCTTATTCAAGGGGGGATACGAGGGGGGGTTTACACTCTATAATCGCCCTTAAGTAGATAGAATATTGCTTTGGGTATAGTATAATAAGATCCCCATATACCCCATCTTCTATCTACTTAAGGGGGACTCTACCCCTAAACCCTTAATCCTAAACCCTAAATATTGTAGTTTCCATTTCCCTATATAACCCCAATGATATACCCCCAGGGCTCAAAAGTTTTAGGAGCCATGTCGAAGAAGACCACGTTGAGCTCGTCGGCCTCCATCAATCGAAATGCTTCGACTGCATCTGTAGACTCTGACGAGGCAGGTTTCGGGATTTAGGGATTAGGGTTTAGGGTTTTTGGGTTTTGGGTTTAGGGATTCAGGGTTTAGGGTTTAGGGTAGAAGGTGGACGGTCTGCGAAAACTAGGGGTTCTCTTTTGGGAGTTCTCATAGTGAGGCTTGCGGTATTTTGGGTCCACATGGTCCCTGCTAGCAGTCGTGAAAGTTAGACCAGGTGCATGCCCTAAATGCTGAGCTCTATATGGTGCCATGCCAGGGCGGCAGAAATAGAGTCAGCGTCCTGAACCCAGACTCAGCGCAACATGCCCTTCTAGGGGTGTCGGGCTTGTGGTTAATGATTTTACGGTTCAGGGGTTTACGGTGATGGGGTTTTGGGGTGCACTTATGCGGACATCGTGTAGTATCCGCCCTCTAGGTACTGCACATGAACCCAATTTCTCCGGTTTCTTCCACTTGTTGCAGAAGGCTGTCAAAAGGGAAGTCCCCCCATTATGGTATGTTTGTTATAGTATATTGGGAGTATTTTATGTATTAGGGTGGGGGTTAAAATTGGGGGAGAGGATTGCGACGGATAGAAATTCTTCGATCCTGCTGCAGGTCTAGGTTCCCCCCCAAGACATTGAGCAAGCCCGTAGCGATTCCTCAGCGGAAGTACACTTGTAATCTGCCCCCCCTCCCAGACATAATTCACCCCTGTTGCTAAACATTTACAATTCCCTGTAGACTATGCTGGACCAAAATGGCAAAACTCAATATTGGGGGGCTGCGGGGTACTAGTACAAAGCTGCTATGGGGAGGACTCACTTTGAGATCCACCACTAAACCCAAAACCCAAAATCCTAAACACCCAATTAGGGGTTTAGGGTTTAGGCCCGAAATCCTAAACACCCAACCCTTGTGTCTTTGAGATCGAGATCCATGTTGTAGACGCCTGAAGAGCTACCAATGCCAGACTTTCCCCCGTATTAAAAAGGAATCAACAAAGAGGCGCTACAGAGACTACTGTCCTTTTTTGCGAAAGGCTTCTATATAATGCATATGAGCTGTAGACCAAACTCCTCAAAGGGGGTTATCAAGGGGCTATTAGGGGCTTATATAGGGGACTACTATAGGGCTTATTTAGGGGGATAAAAGGAGTTTAGACCATAGCTCAGATATTCCATGTTAGTTCGGGGGACGGTGTGTTCTTGTGTATAACTAATTCAACTACACGCCAAAGCCCTATTCTAACTAAGTGCTTACGCCCCTACATGACAACTTCTTTGAGCAAACATGATAACCCAGCGTCCGCTTCATCTTCCATTTTCCATTCCCCTGCTTACTTAGGCCCTTACGCCCCAAACAATATACATCCTATAAATCCACATGACCCCTCTTGAAGGGACCCCATCTATCCCTGTAACCGAGCCCCTACCATAGCCTGAAGCTCTAACCACTGCTTTTGCTGGTGAAGGAGGAAGAGTTGGTCAACTACATCGACTTCAAGGAACTTGGCTGATCAAAGGGCTTTGGCAACTCTAACCCCCAAAGATAGAACTCTAAACTGTCATATGAGGATAATGATAATGATGCGTCAAGAGTTTTTGGGAGATGAAGCCTTTTCTCAAATATAGGGTGTGTGCATTCGTGGGTGGCTCCTCAATTTTTGCGATGCGAGGCTGTTGGGGTTCGAGCTTACGCCACTGACATTTGCAATGAAGGCCGCTAGGAAAATCCCTCCAAGCATTTTTTTGCTTACGGGTGGTTAGCAGGGAATAAGGGAATATACTTGTATAATAGATCCCGTATTCCTTCAGTAAGGTTTGGGGTTTGAAGTTTTAGGAGAAGGTTGGTTTTTCATCAGATTCGTTTGGGTTTAGGTGAAGGGTGAAGATTTCCGCTTGAGCACAGAGTGCACGCATGAGCCCAAATACATGCCATGGTGCTCCTCTAACTTCCCTTGGAGCAAAAATGCTCAGACCTAGGACGCTCACTCCACGCAGTAACGCTTGGATGAGAATCATGAGTAGGACTCCGGCAAAGCCCTGCAAATTACCTTTCGTTTAGACGGATAACAAGTATAAGTTATCCAAATGAATCTGTAGAGCCCTTAGATCTGTTACTGGGTCAAGCGGAGGACAAGATCCTGGAGGATGAGATCATCAGAAACAAGCCTCGCGGACGAAGGAATTTTTACCTTGAGGTTTATTATTTCTATTGCTACTACTTTTAGTGCGCGTATTGAAACACTGTTAGGCTGGCCATTTGCTGTTTTATACGATTGCATTGTCAGTAAATCATATTACCACCGCCGGCGCCACCACCACCACTGCCGCCACCACGACGACCACGACAGCCACGACCATCACGACGACGACGCCGACGCCGACGCTGACGCTGACGACGATATTGACCACGATGTTGACGACCACGCTGACGACCACGCGGAGGACCACGTTGACGACCACGTTAGCGACGATGTTGTCGACGACGTTGTCGACGACATGGACGATGCTGTTGACGACGACGTTGACA
Organism: Symbiodinium pilosum; assembly: GCA_905231905.1. NCBI lineage: Eukaryota > Dinophyceae > Suessiales > Symbiodiniaceae > Symbiodinium > Symbiodinium pilosum. The sequence continues at coordinate 36,740 of CAJNIZ010015302.1, forward strand.
ATGACGTTGATTACGACGACGGCGGCGGTGGCGACGGCGACGAGGACGAGGACGAGGACGAGGACGACGACGAGGACGAGGACGGCGACGTCGAGGACGCCGACGACCATGACGACGATGACGATCAGTACAGCTACTGCTAGTGCTACTGCTAGCGCTGCTGCTACTCCTCTGCGACACCCCCTATATCACTGTTTCAATAATAGATGACTATACAACTAAGTGCACTGTCCTTTGAGCGCCCAAATGTGGCTTCTCAGGTGTTGTTTATCTTCAACAAACTTCCCTTTAAAGCCCTAAATAGCCACCCAAGGCGAGGCAAAGGAATCTAATGTAGACGCCTGAACAATTATTTCTAGATTCCTCGTGATTCCCCTGATAGCGTATAGAGTACCCCGAATGGACCTGAAAATAGTAAGAACTGTTTTTCTAGGTCCCTACATGATACCCTTCGTGAGAGCACCCCCTCTGCTTGAAACAAATCCGGTGCCTTGGGATTTTCGGGATTAGGATTTCGGGTTGGGGGATTGATGTTCGTGCCTCCAGCAACTCCAGTAGCTGCGGGTACGGATGGGTACCTGGCTTGCATAACTAGAGGACCCTGCAGGTACAGGAATAGTATATTCCTGGACCCAATCACCTAAGTATAGCACTCTAAACCCTCAACCCAAAACTCTAAACCTTCTAGCTAATGAAGTAGATGCCTCTGCTGTTTGTGGGCAGGCTAGTAGCGGTAAGTGCTTCTGGCTTCGCTGACTTAAAGTGCCTGTTTTGGAGAGTCAGTGATTTTCCTTGTGGTTTCCAAGACTCCCTGACTGCAGCAAGTACAGTGTTGGAAGACTGGATCAGGGACCGTACCCTGGAGGCATTCTCGAAAGTCAGCCTATGGAGAAAAGGTCCGACAAAGAAAACCATCTGGGTAACGAGAGAATCGGATGGTGTTGTTGTCTTTGAGCCAGAATCCCAGCCATCTCTTTAAAGGCGCATAACCCCCCCCCCCTTACGGTGGATACTAGGGCTCAGGATTTACGGACACTACCCCAATGATGGAAAATCACATGGAAAAGAACAGTCGAAAATGAAACGGAAACTGAGAGTACATAGAGGATTGCGATTAAGGGATTTTCAAAAATCCGGCTACTTTACATCTTGAGAATTGTATTCAAGTATACTCCAGTCATGCAGAATGTATAGTATTCGCAGTACTAGTAGCACTCCCCACCTACTCTGGGGTACAAGGCTATTTCGTTAAGTGTTCTTTTTACAAAGCATGGCAAGATTCTAATCCAGAATCTAATCATACCAACTTTTAGGGATTGATACGATTAGGGTTTAGGGCATAGGGACCCTAACATCACTTACGTAAGTTGAAAACCCTAAACCCTAAACCCACCCTATTGAGGCTGTACGACGCTTGCCAGCAACAGCTGGGTAAGGGGCTCAACATGCGGAACATCGGCAGGTGGGCTGAAGCCAAGGTTTGTAGGGTTTAGGGCTTAGGGTTTAGGGTTTTCGGTTTATGGTTTGGGGCATCTGAGGGTTTAGGGTTTAGGGTGGTTTAGGGTAATTACTTGTTGTTGGGTCCTCTTCTGAATGAGAACTCTGACCGACGTTTAGTTCTAAAACTAGGTAGTTCTGGAGTGGAGGGAAGTCCCATCAAGAATTTCGTGCTTCGAACGTAAGATTACTAGGCTGCACTTTGGGAGTGTAAGCGACCCTCTTCATGACTGATGTTGGGGCCTTTTAGGGCGCGACGCGGGTTACAATTGCGAGGCATTGGGCCTACACACAATTTTTCAGCTTTTCCATATGGCTCCCTAGATGGGACCACCTGCTGAAAACACTCCTTGATTTCATCCTGAATATAATTCCCACATCCGTTTCGTGCCTAAGAGCACCACCATTTTCAGAATGTCATCCTACTGCGTGCCCTTGCACGCATTCTTGGCTGCACGTTCAATCTGCATGCGTGTCCCATTGCATGGGTTCTGCATAGATGTAACGGGCAAACAGAGGAGCCGCGGAGCAGCTCTTGAGATTCTCAGTCCTTTTTTGGGATCATCTGTTATAAGGATTAGGATTTTTTTTTTGCATGCGCAAGAGCGACTCCGATCTTGTGAAGTGAGCCCCAAAAAGCCACCACTCAGCAACCAGCTTGCCTGACCGTTAGGAGACAGTTATACGTAGACCTCCAGATGTACATACTAATAGCCCAGGTACCCATTTGTTCAGGCGTTTAAGTGCCATCATTACGGGTATCTTGGACATCTAGGTCAGCAGCGTCCTCACCCAACTGTCCCCTGAAACAAGATAGTTCTGGATTGACAGATAATGAAAGCCCACTCTGAGGTAGCAATGTAGCGTAGGAACCCTCAAGCCCTAAACCTCAAGAACCTGAAGCCTAAACCCTTAGCCCCTAAGCCTCTCTGTAACTACCCGACTCAAGCACCATGTTGCTGACAAACACTTCCTGTGCAGGCATCATATCGAGGACACACTGCTCCGCGTAGCTCTTCATAGAGGGACCCCAAAAAGGGAGCTCTTTGCATATGTATCACTATAATAATGCCTATCTCTCCCCAGAAGCATCACGGAGGGCGCATCCTACATCCAAAATCCGGGACATTTGGCGGTTCCTAGAATTAGGCATCTCTTTTTTTTTTGGAGGGGGGGGGGGCGGGGGGGGGGTAGGCTCCCTCCATATTTGGAGACTGCCATATGAGGATTGAAGAAGTTGATAAGGCCCCCTTTGAGCGCTACCTTGCGATAGAAACTCTCGGATACATTTAGGGTTTATAGGGTTTAGGGTTTTGGATCCCCATTGTAGACCCCAAAATGCTGTAATACTATAACCCTTCTTATGAGGACTTTGCCGGAAGGAGGCTCTGATTATTACAAAGCCCAATCCCGATTATAACCCCAATTTCCATTCAGGTGTCCATGTTCTTTTCTATTTGATTCTACACTGTTGGGGCAAAGAGGCACCCCCAGTTCTGGGAAACCCCAGACCCCAAACCCTATACATCTCAATATGAGCCCAAACTTTCGGAAGCCCCCATAAGGACCCCCATGTTCAGCAACCGCCGTGATCCAGGTCACACCCTCTGGAAGGATCTAGAACGTAGATCCCATGGACAGACCCATACTGAGATTTGCATAGACCCATGTAACTCAGCGTTTGTCCAACAAACCTTAGAAACCCTTGGGTCTAGGAAAGTTGCTAGGAACAGGCCTTGGTTTAAGGTTTCGTGTCTCGGACCATCTACTTGGAGGGTCGGGGGGCTTAGTAAGGAGCTAACCCTAAACCTTAAACCCTAAACCCTAATTCCCCCATAACAACCCCAGTCATCCCCCTTTATTAACCCAGGTGGTTTAGGGCTTAGGGTTTAGGGTTTAGGGTCCCCCTGACCGTCTAAGTAGGACTTTGGGTTTAGCATTTGGGTGGAGGTCTGGGGTTTAGGATTAGTCTTAAGGAATCTTAAGGATGTGGTGCAATGTCTTGATCATGGTCCCCGGTTGGACAACAGTTGTTCTGAGAACAATGGGGTGTCATTTTGGGGTCCCAAGAATCACAAGAATAAGGACAATAGTATTTGGGGGTCTATATTGGGATCCTCCTTTCTATGGAAGTTGGGAAGTTGCCACATTTTTCATGTCCTAGCACATTCCCTATTCTTCACAGACTGCGGGAGTCATGCGTGCAAAGAGAAACATGCTAGAGAATGGTTTTAAAAATTCAGTTTGAAGTTGCAACTACGCATGTTAATTTGCAACCATGCGATACCATGCAATGTAACTCTGCTACCTGTGGTGCGTGGATAGCGCTGACCCTCTGATAGTGTTCTGGACTGTTGCTGAAGAGCATTACAAGGGGTAGGCTTCTATTCCACTTCTTTCATAATTTGTGCAGCTTTTATGGGTGTCCTCAAGGGAGTATTATGGAAAGTAACCGCCTGCAAGCTAGCCACCTGTAGATGGCTTCCATGTTACTGGGTGGACAGTATCCAACTTGTGCTTGAAGCATGGGGTTCTGAACCCTAAACTACACCCTATAAATCCTAAACCCTGAACCCTGAACCCTAAACCCTAAACCCTACACTGCCTTTGCTCAGAGGACGTGGGAGTCAAGGTCGCTCTCATGGTTGCATGGCCTGCAATCAGCAATACTAATACCGCAAATGTTTGCAACCCGAACGCCAAACAGAGAGCTTAGGGTTTTGTTGGGTTTAGGGTTTAGGGACCCTACGTTTATTCAGCAGATGGTTTTCCCACAGAGTCCAAGGACCTAAATAATAGGGTTTTAGGGCCCAACTATAATATTGATGGTATTTGGGTCTTAAAACCCTATTATTTGGGTCCGCGGACCCTTAGGGAGAGAGTCCTGCATCTATTATATGGCTAGACTGCCGCCTCTTAAAGGGACCGACAACCCTTTCAGCAGTTTCGGGCGTGCGGGTTTAGGTTTGCGGGTTCAAGCTCTGAATCCTAAACCCTAAATCCTGAACACACCTTCCAGATAACACAAGTAAAGCCTTTCAGGTGAGTTGTATGCCGTTCATTAGGGGTACTAGGCATGGTGGTGTTAAAAAGACAACGACCAACCACCAAAAACACGAAACCCCTAAACCCCGAAACCTCAACCCCCGAGCACTAAACCCTAAAACCCTAAACCCAGAACTCTTAAACCCTCAGCCACTGCTCAGGTGATGATGCTGCTTTTCATCCTTAGCTTCGTGGTGCCAGAGCAATCGGATACCTCAGTGCCTCTGGTGCCCGGACCCCCAGAGGGGTTTAAGGAAGCAGGGCTAAGGGTTGGTTTAGGGTAGAGGGTTTACGGTTTGGGGTTTAGGTTTGGGAAAGTTTAGGGTTTAGGGAGTCAAGTTGTCGGATTTGGGTTTGATGTGCCTTTCTGCCCTGACCGTATGGCAGTCATACATGGGGCCGTGTTAAGGTATGAGAGCACTGCAGTGACGCTATTGGAGAGTTCTAGGGCAGAGGCAGTGTCCAAGATTTAGGCTTCCGGTTCTTTGACTTTAATTGCTGCAGTCAGAAGTCGTGCAGGATGGCGCGCCTAGGTTCCCTTGTCAATATCCAGAGATATGTGCGCCACTACATTGGGATTCCCAGAAAATGGGGTCCCGTTTTGGGAGCTGCCTTCAAAAAAAAGGCTGTCGGTTTCAGCTTGAATGAGGGTGAAGTAGGTTAAAAGGGGGGGATAACCGTGGTTACTGTTGCATGAGTGATAGGGGTTACTAATCTAATTGCTACGTAGGGCTTTCTAAGCAGTATGCTTTCTCACAACTAGATGGTTGCCTGAACCTTTGGAGGCTCCGGCCAGCCCTAGCCCAAAAAGGTAGCCCTTATTTTGGGAAACCCCTATACTTCTTGAATGCTTTTGACCCTGGCTTTGTAGAACCCGGGCCCGCTAAGGCTGCACCAGCTGGATTACCAGGCGGGCACTCTACAGGTTTCAGCTTTTCATAGACATGCTGGTCTACTTGGAGGGTCAGGGGAATGTGTTATGATTATATTATAGGGGTTGTATAGTAATAATGGAAAAGAAAATGGAAACTACTATAGTATTTAGGGTGTAGGGTCAGGGGGACTTATTAAGTTGGATGGCTGGGGTTACTCTATGGGTTATATAGCCTACTTACTGAGTCCCCTGAC
>CAJNIZ010015302.1:43155-68261 GCA_905231905.1 Symbiodinium pilosum
TTGTAATATATTGGGAGTATTTAATGTAAGGGGGAGTGGGTGAGGAGGGTTTAGTATTAGGGGGAGGGGATTAATTATATTAGAGGGTCCTAAAACCCTAAACCTTAAACCCTGAACCTTGAGCCCTAAACCCTAAAGCTTAAACCCTCAACCCGGTGCCTGTTTGTTGAGTCGTCGAGCTAGGAGCTCTTGGAACATTTCTCCCTCTGGCAGGCGGAAGTAGGGATCGTTGTTACGGGGCTTGTCTACCAGGACCCTCTTTGTACCCTTCATTGGGGATATGCACCCTAATAGTGGGTACTTAAGCCCTAATAAAGGGTAGGAGGAGGGTCTAGGTAGTTGAAGATTCAGGTATTGGGATGGGGAAGTTGCGGCTTGGCTGGGGATTGTCAACGAATACGTATACTTGCGTACTTCGTCAAGGTACGAAGGTCCCGAACTCAGACATGCTTTATCATGATTATTCCCTTAAGCTTTAGAAGCCCATGTTTCCTCTGTTGGCTTCTACATAAGTAGTGGAATCCTTGTAAGGGTGGCTGTGGAGTTCTATAGTTCTGAAAGCTCATTCAAGTTCAGGGTTTTGGCTACCTTACCCCCTGGACCACCGCTCTCAAGGACATGGGACTGGAGAGGAACCCGTATAACCTCCTACTTACATGTTTGCTGTGGGATCCCTGTCTGTGCCTGCACTGGCCTTGCCTCCCAACCGTAAGAACTTCATTTAGAAGCTTGAATAATCACCTATATATTTCTGCGGCATTCTTTGCAGAATCGAATCATAGTAGCTTAATCGAATCATAGTATGTACCCTCAGAACCCTATGCTATCTGTTTAACCCCCTTCCCTCACTAATCGCCTTCGGTCCCCTAATGACAAGTATATGATTTGGGTTGGGCACATGGATCATTTGCGGGCTGGGGGGGGGGGGAATTATTAGAGGGAAGGACTGGCGTCCTACATCAACCCTCAACCGAAACCCTAAAAGTTAAGGGTTTAGGGTTCAAAGGGGTTTACGGGCCTAAAACCCTAAACCCCAAGCCAGGTGGACCTGAGCAAAACAACGCATGAGGCAGAGTTGGTAGGGGCCTCGGGTTCTACGGTTGAGGGGACCAAATATATCCCCAATTATGGGTACAAGGAGGGTCCTGGAGGTTAGTTTGCGGTTTAAGTTTGAGTTCTTAGGTTTCCAGGCTTATTGTGTCGTGACTCAGGGGGCAAAAAAGCAGAAAGCACGGGCTTTTGTTACATATACCCCCCAAACTGACATGAGCTGTAGTCTAAATTCCTGAATAAGGGGTTGTACAGTCCCGGGAGTATTATTGGGGCTATCAAGGGGATACCTACTAGGAGTTCAGACAATAGCTCACATGGAAGCTCACAAGGAAGCTCACAAGGGGCCCTCTAGAGGCAATTGTGCTCTTTGAAACGGCCTGCGTGGGCTTACATGTTAGTCTGTGGGAGTGTAAAACATGAAGTTTCTCGTTTGATCACGTTTGTTGATGTGAAGACGCAGGATTCTTCCACCAGGCTCTGGTTGGCCTTCTCAGATTCCACGTGGTGCCGTCCTGTTTATGGTGGCATCCATAAACAGAAGACCCCGACAGACCGCTGCATAGTACAATCCTGCTTACAAGGACTCCCCCAAACGGGCAGAAAAATCAACAAGCCCTGCCTACAGAACAACCTAGGGTCACAGAGCCTTTTTGAAGAAAAAGGCGCAGTGAAGGTTGAATCAGGTGGTCAGTGAGTTTTCTGAACTATTCGGGGTTGTTCTGCTATTTAGCTTGGGTCCCAGGTAGCTCTCTTAGAGATCAACATTCTGTTCAGCACGTACTTATGCAATTTCAAGTGGGTTCCGAGTCATGGAATCATATCAGAACATGTGGACATCGGTTCTCGAAAGCTTGCTGGCTGGATACATGTTTTACCCTCTATCATGACCCACAGTGAAACGATGGTCCACGCAGATGCCAAGGAAACAAGCCCTTACCAACAAAGCAAGCCTACTCCGCGCATCGCGGCCCACTATTAGCCCTAAACCCTAAGCCCAAAACCCTAAACCCTGAGCCCGAAAGCCTGAGTTGATTAGCGGCTTAAGATATACTGATATACTATAGTAGTTTCTATTTTCTTTTCCACTATCCCTGTTAACCCCGATATACTATAGTAGCTTCCCTCATATTACCCCATTGTTTAATGGTTTAGTGTTTAGGCGATTCCCATCTCGCCAGAGCAAGGTTTACCTGGACCTCAACAGGCGAGTGCTCTGTGCAGAGTTGGAAGGCAGGGGTGCAGGCTTCAGCTTTGGGGCTTAGGATTTAGGGGTCTAGGGTTTAAGGTTTAGATTTTTGTAATTCAAAACATGTGCAGCTTTAGGGTTTAGGATTTAGGGGTTCAGAGTTTAAGGTTCAGAGGGTCAGCAGGCTTTCAAGGTCTTAGGGCCCCAGGGCGTAGTGAGACTTCCAAAAGGTCCTATATCACTGCTCTGCAGTGGCCCCCGCACAGGTCCAAAGAGGCTTGAAGGTGCAGCCTGCACTTTCTGCCTGGTAATTTCCAGGTTCTGATGGCCCCTGATGGCCCTATGACCCTAGACCCTATAGTCCCCCTTTAAGTAGAGAGAATATGGCTTTGGGTATTTTATAATAAGATCCCCATATACCCCATATTCTATCTACTTAAGGGGGACTACAGGGCTTATGAAGGCCAAGATAGATCCTATAACGACTACTGTCTGTTTGAAGGGGCCATGTAGAAGATTCCACGCAAGTTTGTTGGAGGCGCAAGCCGCAAACGCCGCACATCCAGAAGCCTGCTGACATCAGGATGAATGGTTTATCCTACGGCTGAGCCTGGAATCTTCAATCAGAAAACTTCAAGCCCTGACGCCAGATGGAACACATCCTCATGTGGTTGTTTAGGGTTTAGGGTGACACCCCCCAACCCATGTTTGCTTGTGGAGGGATGGTTTTCTGGACAGCATGGAGGGTTTCTGGATGTTAGGTTGGTTAGTGGTTATACGGTAGGTTGTCAAAATGATGGTCCCGTACTGGGCACCCTATTAGGGACGGAATTAAAATGTCATGGGCTCTTGGAAGATATCTCCCAAATCTGGTATATCATAGTCTAGACAAATTAACTAGAGCTATACCCCATCTGAGACACTAGCATTCCGGTATCTGTCGTGTGTGTGCGACCCTTCATTTTTACAATGAGGACCCAGAAAGGGAACACACTTTTGAAAACCTTCCATACAGGGCAGGCTACACGTGATGCATTCCTCATTCCGACTAGGCACTATGAAGCTTACTTTGACGGTTCGTGGGAATTAGCTATTTTGAGCTGGGGAAGTTGCAGTGCGTATTACTGTGCTACCCTGTGCAAAACTACGGTTACTATATCTGGCTCAAATAGATTACTTACTTACTCCCCCTGAACCCCCCAAGTAGAGCACCGCCATTTCGAACAACTCCCATATCTTCATCATCTGGAGCACTAATATCACCATGCACCAAAGGATATGAGTGTGAGTCAAAAACGCTGAGAACTCTTCAGTGGTAGCTAAGTCTTCATACCGTAAACCCTAAGCCCTAATCCCACAACCCTAAACCCTAAAGCCTAGCCCCTCAACCCTAAACCCTAAAGCCTAATCCCTCAACCCTCAACCCCAATTGCTCAGCCCTAAACCCTGATTCCTAAACCCTAGACCCTTCCGCAGGCCCTCGGGCCACCCCTGTTCGAACCCTCCCCTTCCAAAATGGTTCCCAAAGATGGAGTGGTTTCTCTAAATGTTTAGGGTTCAGGATTTAGGGGTTAGGGAGTAGGGTTTAGGGCTTAGGGTTTACCCTTTTTTGGGGTCCCCATGATAAGACCTATAGCGTTTTAGGGGTCTGTATTGGGCTTCCCCTTCACAGTCACCTTGGCAAGGATGGGCTGGATTAAGGGTTTAGGCTTCAGATTCAAGGCTTAGGATTTAGGGGTTCGGATTCCGGGCTTAGGGTTTACGATTTTTCATGTAGAGTTAGGGATTTAGGGTTACCAGGCAAACCTTACGGGTCGTGTTGAGCTTAGGGTTTCAGCGCATCCACACAATCGGCAAGTCTTTCGGATTCCCAGCCAACACTCCTCGGGAATCCCATCGGTCGCTCATGCATGGTTGGCCTACTGAAAGGGGTTCAGGGTTCAGAGTTGAGGGTTTAGGGAGTCAACCATAGAAAGCGAAAGTGACATACAAAAGAGATAGCCAACAGGCGCAACCAACCATTGTTTAGGCCCTTTCACCCTAAATCCCTACATGCCCCTGCATATCCTTGTGGACCCTAAGCTCTAAAACCTTGAACCCCAAAGACCCAACAGCGTCAATCTTTGGTGCGCCCGCAACTGCTGACAGGTAAAAACGTGTCCAAATGCCCGTGGCCCAGACTGTTGTGGGTTCATATAGTTTTAAGCGTGGGGGTTTACATAGATTCAGGGTTTAGGATATACGGTTTATATGGGCTTTATAAAGGGTATAAAATAGGGTTTACGAGTCTCAAGAGGGTTTAGTTGGTCTATGGCAGGGCTTGAGGAAAATTCAGGTGGGTAGCTTCTCCCATACAATCCTTGTATTTAGGGTTTAGGGTTATTCCGAAAACCCTAAACTCTATACTTCCCCCATTAGGTGACCCCCTTGGTTAAGATTATAGGGGGATAGTCAGGATTAATCTTGATTCACGGCTATTAAGGGAAAATCTAGGGGAGGGTAGCATAGGGGGGTTAGCAGGGGAACCTATGAGACTGAATTTGCTTCCCCCGTACAAGCCGTACCTGAGCTACTGTCAAGATTTGCCTTCGTAAGGGGGGCCCTTAACTCTGGACAAACGCATTCCTCTTGTACTTTTGTATGGTCCTGCATAACAGGAACCCATGTCCAATAAATTCATGTAGGAAATATTGACTTTAACTCACAAGGAACCTACATGACTCCTAAGTCTTTTGAACTATGCCTTGTACCAGCCTTATCAGAGGGAACCTTTGAGAATTTCCTTTTTCTCCAGCCCCTCCAGTTCAATCTCTACAAACCCAATAAAGACCCAGCTTCCATTCAACTTTTCCATACTGATTCCCCATTAGGGTTTCCACTATGTTCAAACCGTTAAGGCTCTTAGGGCTCTTAGGCCTTCAGCCGCAACATGTCCTCGTAGGCCCATTGAATGGACCCTAATACTCCCATGACCCCTAAAAAGCCTCAAACCCTAAACTAAACCCTAGCCTTAAACCCAAAATCCTAAAGCTTACTGTGCACCCTCAACCCTTAAATCCTAAACCCTAGATCCTAAACTCCAAACCCTAAACCCCTGCAAAGGCTCCATCCTAACAGCGGGTGACATTGCCCTGTGGCCGGCCCGGGGGTCGCTGGAGCTCATTGACGAGGCGATCAAAGGCTCCGTGTACAGGACTGCTTTGCTTACTGGGGAAAATAAATACGTAAATAAGAAAAACAATTTATATATGTGAAGCATATGCGTATATATATATATGTATACAAATAAAGGGTTTGGGATTTAGCGTTCGGGATGTAGGGTTTGAGGTTAGCGGGGAGTGAGGGAATTTGTTCTATAGGGAGTGATTAAGGATTGTATTCCCTCATTCCCTCGTAACCAGCAGTACAGTAAGTTTGTGCAGGGAAGGGGGAGGGCGAACGGGTTTCCAGTGAGCTGAAGGGATTCTTGCAGGACTATACCCTGTGTTAGGGTTTAACGTTCAGGGTTTAGGTTGAAGGTTTAGGGTTTATGGGGGGTGTGGTTGCATTTTGCAGGGTTGCGTGATCGCTCTATTGCGGATTTTAGCGAGCTCTAGCCCTTCAGAAATGGGCTGTGGGTTCAGTGGGATTGGTGCTTGATTTTGGGCGGCCCTAAATCAATGAGGACCATCTTTGCTGCCTAGCTCGTACCTTGAACCTTCAAACCATACCCTAAAACGTAGACCCATAACCCGAAACCCTGAACCCTTAACCCATAACCCTAAACCCGTAAACCCAAAAAAATGCTGGGACTTTCTACTTCTCACTCCTACCCTTTTTCGGACTGCTGTCAGAATGCTTTGAATACCCGGGTTCGCGATAACTTAGTGGCTGTTAGTAGGGAATGTGGGTTGTGCATAGGGGCGATATAGGGATTCTATTCCCTAATTCCCTGCTAAGAGCCAGGAAGGTAAGTAGGATGGAACCCCTATGCCTTTTTAAAGAGCAATTGGCTATCCCTATGCCTTTTTAAAGAACAATTGTCTCTACAGGGCCGTTTTTCGAGCTCCATGTTAACTTTTCAACCCCTAAGAGTCGAACAAGTTCATAGATCATGCATTCTTTGGGCCCCCAAGTCTTTAGATAATGTCACTACTTAGCCCTCAATCCTAAACCCCTTAGGGGCAAACCCTAAAACCTAAACCCTAAACCCTAAACCTTAGCCCCTAAACCCTAAACCCAAAACCCAAAACCCCGCAACCATTTGGCAGGATCGACGACTTGCAGATGTTCCGGCATCCTGATGTGGATCAGACAGGTGTCGCGTTGGAGCAGGTGTGACCTTGCGTGGTTTCGGGTTTCTGGGTTATGGTTTAGGGGTTATGGCTTGGGGGCTATGGTTTAGGGTCTAGGGTTTAGGGGTTATGGTTCAGGGTTTAGGGGTGATGGTTGAGGGCTTGGGTTATGGTTTAGGGTTTATGGTGTAAGGCAAGGACATGTAAGGGGTTATTGGGGGGGGGATCATGGAGGGTTCATGCAGGTGTTATTCGGGGATAGTAATATAGGAGAATCACACGGAAAATGAAATGGAAACTTATGCATCCTTCACGTTGGGGGCTATAGGGCTTTGTAAACTTCCCCTAGTACCGGCAGTCATGCTACCCTCGCTCCCTAACAATAAATTCATTCATTTTGGGGAGGGGATTGTCTGGATGACGGCCGCTGATCATTCCTGCCCATCAGGATGTAAGGCATAATTTAGGGATGTTGGGGTAAGGCAATGTGACTCTCAACGAGCAGTTATTTTAGCATTCGTCGGGACGCTGTCTTAGCAAGCGGATATTGTCACCTCTTCTGAGAGTCTGTATGAGCTTGATGATTGGCTACAGGTAGTATGGGGCAGGCCGCTTTGCAAGTTGTTAGGTTGCTTTTCAGAGTTGTGGTTGGGTCAGGCAACAGCTGTGGTGGTAGATTTGGTGTGTCGCTCTTTCAGGGTGTCCTGACGGTAGTTGAAACTGGGACACAGTATCGAACATGTCAAAAAAAAGACTATTTTTGGGGTGTCGCATGTTGCGGTGTGTGACCGCTGCTTCAGAGTATGTTGAGGCTCCCTCTCTCTCTCTCTCTCTCTCTGTCTCTCTCTCTCTCTGCCAAGCTACTCTTGTCGACTTGAATCGCCACTGCTTGCTACAACCAGCACCTCTAATCCATGAAGCCAACAATGCAGGACATCAATGACATTGTCACATCAGTGGTGCTGTTCAACATGCGATCCCTGAACGAGCGGGACTGCCGACTTGCCTACGTTGGGTTCGCAGGTGATTTTGGGGTTTCGGGCTTGGGGTTCATCGTACTTCGAGGCCATGTGAGCCTAGTAAGGAAGTCCAAGAGGTGTACTTTGCGGTGTTAGTGTGGCTTTGACATTTACATCCGCCTCACGACACCAGTCATGAGATTGGTTAGAGCGGTATAATTAATTGCAGGCCCCCTAGGATTTTAGGCATGCTGTTTTTGATGTTCGGGCCCCTAGGGTATAATTAATTGCAGGCCCCCTAGGATTTTAGGCATGCTGTTTTTGATGTTCGGGCCCCTAACCCTCAATCCGGAAACCCCCCCAGGACAAAAAGGCCTGATAGTGAAAAGTCCCAAGAACAAGACATCTTGTCAGGCACTGCGCAGCCCCCAAGAACATCTCCTGGCACATGTTTTCTAGCAGTACCTGTTCAGGGAATATTTGTTCCCGAGAACGAGTTACTAAGGCAAAACAATCAACGGCATAGCGAAGGCGATTCTGTAAGCAGAACCTACACTGGGCCCCAAACCCTATTCAAAAAACCTACACCGAAACCCAACCCCAAATCGAACCCTTAAACTTTGATTCGGAGCCTTCGGGTCAGAAGCAGTTGCAGAAGCCTAAGCTGGGGATAGTTACTTGGGGAGTCAGGGCAATTCGTCAGTTCAATAATGAGGGGGATAACTAGGGAAACTATATGGGTTGTAGGGTTTCTTAACCTATACTTACTAAGTCCCCGTAACTTTTCAAGTAAGTTCCTATAATCCTAGTATAGTAGGAGTGGGTTTGGGGGGAATTCCAAAAACTCTCGACGCAGCCCCGACGCCCCGAAGCCTTAGCACTAATTTGCGCAGGAAGCTCTGAATTCGCTCTGGATTAGCTGGTGCCATGGCAGCAAGAGTGCAGTCAGAGGATGAGAAGCCCAAGCAACCGCATACTTGTAGTATCTTGTAGTGGGTGACGCTCCTTGGTCTTTGTATGAGGTTATATTATCCAATATCAGGTAGATACGGCTGTAGGCTTCTGCAAAGACGTGTAAGATTGCAAAAGTCTTCAGCTAGATGGCCTTGTCTACCCATGGTCCATTTTACCCCAAGTGCTCTTCTAGGTCGTTTGCTTCCGGAGGAACCTGCATGACATCATCAAGCTTCAGTAACCCTAGTCCGGAGCGTTTGGCTTACGTGGGCCCAGTCAGCAGTTGCCATAGTGGGTATATATCTATATATGAATTGATGGGGTTTTCCCGGTATAGTAACTTAAAGTAAGGTTCTTAACAGCAATCCAGTACTAGAGTCTGCGGTGCACATTTATTTCATAAAGCACACTTTGGCCTCAGCATCGTTGGCAGTGCCATTTCTGGTAGCCGCTGTTGCTGCAAAAGCCTTGCATGACCCTGGTATGCCTTACGAACTGTAGCCGTAGGACCACCATTTCCATGGTAGAAGGTACTCAGGGCTATGCAGGATTTGTATGTAGTATCAAATGTACTCATCAGATAGCAGGAGGCTCCTAACTTGCGGGTTGTTACTTCCGTCATACCAATATTACACACCCCCCACCCCTGCCTCCAATATGGAATCTCTCTCATGGGAGAACATTTCAAATTGGAGGCTTCGGAGGGTGTTCAATATCGGCATATGAAAGGATTAGTAAGGAGCAGCCATGGAAACTGCTACGGCATTTAGTTCATATTAAGCCATCCTCCCTTTTTCACCCTAGCCTCCGTGGTTGGCGTTTAGGGTTAGGAGCCTCCGTTGTTGGGTGTCCAGGTACTTTCATCAGCTAGATCAGGTGGAGATCCCATGGTAGATAGCTAGCTATTTTTTGCTAGTAGTAGCGGTAGTAGAAGAAGTGGGAGTAGTACAAAGAGCTTGTAAAAGCTTGGGCATTCTTGTGCTTCTGAATTTTGCCGCTTGATGGATTGGATGCCAAAAGACGGGAGATTGGATCTACTTTCTGGAACTATGAGGTCAACATGAGGAGGAGGTGAAAGAACAAAGAAATTACTAAACCCTATAGTCCCCCTAAACCTAAGTAGATAGAATATGGCTTTGGGCATATCATGATAAGATCCCCATATACCCCATATTCTATCTACTTAAGGGGGACTATAAACCTTAAACCCTGTTGTTGGGACATTCGCTCGGTGCGAGGGATCCCTTCCTCCATTCCTTCCTATCAACGAGTATGCCTTAGGCGGGCCCCCCACCCAGTAATAATAGTGACTATAAGGGATACTAGGGAGTATATTAGGGTTCTCTCATATTCTTATTATACTATTATTACAGGGTGGGGGGTCCTCCTAAAGTATGCCAGTTGGTTCCATTTCAACCCTGGGTAGGAGACACAGGGTTAGGGGTTAGGGTTTGACCCACTAAAGCTGTGCAAGTTATAATGACGATAGGGGAAAACATTATGGGGGGGGGGGGCTGGTAGGAGGGCTAGTTCTCAGGGGGAGGGGATTAACTTGTGATTCTGCAGCTCACCAGCCTAAGTGTGAACTCCTGCAATGCAGCTCAGGGCTTAACTAATTAGACTCAAACCCGGGGATTGAGCTTCCCAGACCCCTGGGAGGATCTAACAATTAGATCGCCTATATAGACCCATAATAACCCCTACATAATGC
This sequence comes from Symbiodinium pilosum, assembly GCA_905231905.1. NCBI lineage: Eukaryota > Dinophyceae > Suessiales > Symbiodiniaceae > Symbiodinium > Symbiodinium pilosum. The sequence continues at coordinate 53,293 of CAJNIZ010015302.1, forward strand.
CCATCTAATTTCACATATGGTTCTAGGACATCTGATTTTGGATCCCTGTTGGGGGTCTGGGTTACTACAACTGCATCAGGGTTATGCGGGAACAGCGTTGATAGTGGAGCCCCCGCCCCACCCGCTCCCCAAAAAACACATCTAAACCCACATGGGCGTGCCTGCTTCATGCATCTTCGTGTTGCCCCCATCGAGTTTGAGTAATTTCTATTAAACCTGGACTATTCTTGAGCCCACATAGAGTCCTTGTACCGCCTTTTTTGAAGAAACTTACACCCTAAATCCTGCAGACCCAGTTTGAACCAAGGACGGTGATCTTCATAATCCTTGTCGGCATGGTGCGGAGCCCAAGCCCAATGAAAAATCAACGGTTTGGGTTTGGGGGGCTTTCAGGGTGTAAGGATTGCGGGTTCAATTCGGCAGGCATCGCACCCTAAAACCTTATACCCTTCGGGACTGTCACAGTGACAACAGGATCCCACAGGATTGCCAGCTTTCACTTTGTTCAATTTACCTTGGTACTCCACCCGGTAGCAGTTGGATAATATTTTGTATAGTATAGTCATATATAGCCCTTGATATGACCCCCAATGTAGATTGTTACAGGGTGGAGGCGGTACCCAAAATTTACCAACCAAAAAAAAATCAGTTTTGGTTCTGTTTTGGGGAAGTACAGACAGGGCGCAAGGTTTACCTGCATCAGGCAATTTTGCCTTTGGCGCAAATGTTATCACTCAGCTCGACAACGACAAACAATGGGAGAACTACGCCCGACATGTCCCAGGAATGCCTATGATTGTGACTTGCTAGGCTCGGGTTTAGGGCTTAGGGTTTGGACCCGAAGCCCCAGGTCACATGGTGTAGGAGGGCTTACGGTTTAGGGTGACATCCCGAGGAAAAAATGTGAAAACATAACTGGGTAGGCCTTTGGGTTCCTTAAATATTGTCCTTTATTGGTTTTATAGGGACCCATCTATACTAATATTTTTCAAGGGTCTCTAAAGGCCAACCAAGACCAAGACTCAAGCTGTGCCACCCCGGCCCTCTGAATCCTCGACCTTCCAGAACCGAACCTAAGCATTCCTGCAATCCACTCGCAGTCATAGACAGGGGGAATATATTCATACATAGATAAAAAATATATGTAGATAAATAAACAAATATATGTATATAAATATATATATGTGTGTATATTTCTCTCTTTCTCACATATACATACATACATACATACATACATACATACATACATGTACACGTTCATTAGAATTCAAGTTTCAGCTTGTACTCGAAACTCACACTTTCTCCATCCAAAGTAGACCCAAAACTCAAACCCTAAGCCCTAAACCCTAGACCGCACCCTGAGTTCACCATCACCCGGGACCTTGGGAAGCTTTCTTCTCGGCTGTTGGAACCGCTACGGACCTTGGCAGACGAGATGCAGAGCATCGCCCGGGCACTCAGGGCTTTTAGGGGCTTTTAGGGTTTTAGATTTTGGGGTTTCTACGCTTTGAAGGGTTTAAGGGTAAGCTTGTCACGTTGTCGATTGTGCCGGCTAGCTGGGAGCACAAAGTGCTGCGGCTTCTGTAGTAGCCAGTAGTGCTAGGCCACGGGCATCCCAGAGGCAGAGAGGTCAGAGTGGGGTTTTGGGCTTAAGGTGTAGGAGTTTAGTTTAGCCCGGGTTTTAGAGGTTTAGGGGTTTAGGAACTATGGGGTGTTTACGCACGTGTCAATTTCGGGGTTCAAGGTTGCGTTTCCCACGAGATGCCGCCGGCCTAGCATGGGTTCAAGGTTTTGGCTTTTAGGGTTTTGGGTTCAGGGGTTGAACTCCACATGCTTCAAGACCTGAACAGGCCCTCCCAGAAATTTCTGTGTAATTCCCATATATGCCTCTGGCCCTTGAGGGCTGAGGCTTACGGGAGTTAGAGTTTAGGGTTGTGGTGTGGAGGTCGGGGTGCAGAGTTGAGGTGACAGTTTTAGGGTTTAGGCCCTTCAAGGGCATCAAGACTTCGCAGCCGGCAGCAAAACTGGGATGATTTAGGAGGACCCCCCACGCTGTAATAGTGACCGTGGGGGTTATTAGGGATTGTATTAGGGTCCTCTTGTATTCCTATTATACCACTATTACAGGGTGGGGGGTCCACCTAACGCATAGAGGATTGAGCAGGGCTTCCCTAGAGTCAGAGGCTTGCATGGAGGGGCAGATTTGGGCAGCAAAGTATGGTAGTAAGGAGTTTGGGCAGGAGGGACGAGTTTGTGCAGCTGTTCATAGGCCATCGTGGAAAAATCGCAGGGGATGGAAGAGTGTGTGTTCATTCGTGGCTTCTAGCACCGTAGAATCAGTTCGAAAGTACTGCTTCTGGAGATCGTTAGCATGGAATTCGCATACCCAGCATCGCGTGCCTTAATTGGGGGCTCAGTAACCAGGCAGCCGAAAGGCTGTGCAGTTATGAGACACTTGCGCAGTTGCCTTTTAGGTGCGCGACGTGGATAAATTGGAAAATTTGCCACTCATGGCAATCCTGTTTCATGTTAAGCAATCCTCCGCTTCCTCGGCATCTCTGCTTCTCATAAGGTCGCATTTTTCAGCAACAGCTGCAAACGGTAATGCCAAGAGCGCAAAACATGGACCATCGCTTTAAGTCGTGAGCTGCTTCGTAGGGAACAAAGGAATGTTTCCATGTTTCCGAATGGTTGTTCTTATCTAGAGAAGCAGCCCCTAAACCCTAAACTCTGGACCCTAAACCCCTAAACCCTATTCTACTCCTCCTTCCCGGCAAAGCTCCCGATGTAATCCCCAAGCAAGAGCCAAAACATTGCTGCCTGAACGGTTTAGGGTTTGGGGCTTAGGGTTTGGGGTGAAAAATGTGAGCCCGAAACATTGTCCCTACTTAGGCTTTAGGCCACACTGGGAAAATAGTTCAACGGCCTCAATAGTTCAGGACCTGTACTTTAGACCTGCCAGTTTAGCCCCCTAACCCTGAACCTCATATCCCCAGCCATCGCTCCCCGAACCCCTAAAACTTGAAACTTCCCATAAGCCCCTAAGCCCTAAACTTACCCTAAATTGTATTTTATTTTCCACTCTCCCAATATAACGCCAATGTAACACTATATAATCCCTATATAACCGTTTAACAGGCTCAAGACCGGTAGCGTGCCTGTAACTCCCTACCCGATACCCCTCCGTGGCACCTGGCTACCACAAATCTTAAATACCTGCAGGTCACGCCGTTTAGAGCTAGGGTTTAGGGCCCAGAGTTTGTGGAAACATCTCAAGATGGTAGCATATTGCAGCGTCGGGCAGCGCATGTAGTTCCGGCTGACCACTGTATCTGCATCAAGGTCACACAGGCCCAAATCTCCATAAATGGTCTCGAGGGTTTCAACGTAAGACCCAAGGTTCCTGACAATCATGGAGTTTTGATTCCCGGCGCACTCCTACTTTTACCATTCTTGCAGCAACATTGGTACTCTTGTTATTCTGGGTAGTGTTTCTTAGGAGGCATAGGGCATTGCTCAATCGCGCCATGAGCGATGCCAGCGATGCAACCCTGGACGAAGAGCCTTTCGGCCGACATGGGGGGGAGAGCGTGGGGTAACCCAGACCGCTGATTAATAAACCCCCCTCCCCTTAACAGAGATTATAGTAGGCATCCTGATATTTAGGCCCTTCAAAAGAGGGGTTTTATTAATCATGGGTCTACATCACTGTCTGAACTGGGGTTCCAGGGATTTAGGGTTTCGGGGTTCAAGGTTTGCGTAGGGTGTAGGGTTTACGGCGTAAGGTTTACCAACTTGATGATCATCATTCACAGGATCTATTTCCTTAGCGCTAAGTCTAGATGTAAATCACACCTGCATTGGGCCTTGAGGTCTAAAGTCTAAAAATGGTACTTACGTCGGGCTATTTATGCCCTCAGGGGTAGTACACCCTAAGCCCTAAACCCTGGGTTTCGTTGGACACTCCATGAGCGCAGTGCCGAGACCTATGAAAACCACAGCAATTCTTTCCTTTCATGGAAGGTTCTAAATGCCTTGAGAACGGAGGTTCCATTAAAAAATGCCAGGGGCCTGAAAAGGTATGCCATACACCTGCGATGTTTCTATCAGGATCCCTGCGAAGTCTCAACCTACCAGTTGTCAACCCTTTTCCTTCCGGACTTACAGGATAGATTAGGGTTGGGCTTTAGGGTTCCTTCTGGACTTACAGGATAGATGCCCAAGCTACCCAGAACCCAAAACCTCATTTGTAGCTCATTTTTTGGGCTGGTGTATTATCTAGAAACTCTGATTAGCAAACCATGACAAACCCACCGAAGGCACTACATAGAGTCCTTGCATATAGGCAGGTCCTGAACTTGTCACCCAGAAATCTGGCCTACATCCTAGCGATGTTGCGATTGAAGGCCATAATCGGTGTATGCCGCAGGTCTTGGCATACAACCCTGAGACCTTGACCCCTGGCCTGAAGCAGAGCCCCCACCCAGTAACCGAGGGATATTGACTCTAACTCATTCATATCAGCTGTAGTCGAATCTCCTTAAAGGGGGTTAGATAGGGGATTATACAAGGGACTACTATAAGGGCTATTACGGGCTATACTAGAAGTTGAGACTATAGCTCATATACAGCCCTTGATGTTCCTAGTTTACACTGTTACAGGGTCCGGGGCAGTCCCCCAACCCAAACCTCTTTCAAACCTGGCTACCCAGACCCTCTTATGCAATTCCTTTTTTGGGTAGTTCTTTATAAACCCCTTACCTAACACAAAAGTCATAAACCCTAAGCCCTAAACCCTGAATCCTAAACATAACAACTCCCTATACCCTAAACTGCCCCAAACATAACAAATCCATAAAACCGTAAACCTTAAACCCTGAACATCACAACCTTCCAAACCCTAAACCCTAAACATAACAAATCCCTAAACCCTAAACTTTAAACATAACAGATCCCTAAGCCCTAAGCATAACTTATCCCCAAAGGAACTACACTTGCCATGGAAAGCCAAAAAAAGGCCCTGTAAAGACTACAGTCCTTCTAAAGGGGCACTACACCCTAAACCCTAAATCCTAAACCCTAAACCCTAAATCCGAAACCCTAAATCCTAAACCCTAAATCCTAAACCCTAAACCCTAAACCCTACACCCTAAACCCTACCATGTTGTTTAGGGGAGTGTACATAGGAGCCCTTGGTTAAGGACTGCTATGGGTGTTGCAGCCGCCGAGTCTTGGCTTGAACTTCTTGAAATGGGGCTTTCCATTAGGGTGTAGGATTTAGGGTTTAGAGTTTAGGATTTAGGGTTTAGGGTTTACGATTTTCAGGATGTAGGATTTGGGATTTAGGGTTTAGGGTTCAGGATTTAGGATTAAGCGTTTGGGGTTTGGGCTTTGGGGTTTATGATTTTCGGGTTTAGGCATGATACAGCCCAAAGGGGCATCATAGTTTTGACGGTTTCCAATATCCCGATGTTTCATAAGAGGATGATTTTGGGGGGCCCGTGAACTCTACTGCAACAGTGTGGTTCGATGCTCCGTAAACCTAAACCCTAAACAGACCCTAAACCCTAAACCCTATGTTCCTCAGAGCAGCTAAGTAACTTTGGTAGCCACGCAGCCTCAGGGAGTGATAAAGGACGTCGTGGGGCGTGTGTTGAGCATGTTTCGTTCTGCAAAGTATCTCAACATGTTAGGTCTCAGTTAGGTGACCTTGTTGCATACGGCATATGCTCTTTGGGGTTAGGTTTGAATTGAACTCTAGTTCTTGGAAGAGCTCATGTGAATCTACTCTCTTCTCCAAGACACACTAATGTCTCTTCGGAAGTTGAAGCTTACAGTAAACGACACGGGTTAATACAGTGACCGGGAACAACTTACCTTTGCAGGCTTCGGCTCCTTGCATACCCAAGCCTGCAGGATTCTGGTGACCGCATGATGACTGGCGGAACTCGGTGAGTATTGAATGTAGAACCTAGAAGAGATCCATGAATTGCTGCGCACATTCCGACTATACTACTTGAAGTAGAACATTATTTGTTCAAGTCTTTTTGATGATTCGAAGCCCAAGGGCGACCCTCCCCAGCTCCGGCAGCAGATGCATACCTGGACTTCCCACATACCCACAATGACCCCAATACTTATGACTATGTAAGTCTTGTGAGGGGAGAAGAAATGTAGCGTGCAAAGTTTGGAACGTCACGTGCGACCGCTGCTCTGTCGCCTGTAGATGTCTCAATCCAACACCCTCCTCCATATTTCAAAGATCTTCTACTTTAGGACCCTATTGTACGTTTTTTGCATAGAGCCCTAAACTGGAGGTTTGCTAGGTCTAAGTTTTAACAGACCCTCAGATCCCGCAACCGCGAGCAGCTTTGGACGGAGCAGTCGAAGCACCTGCGGACAGTGCCAATGAGGCGAGATCTTGGAGGGCCCCTAAACCCTAATCAATAAAGGGATCTTAGTTACCCCAACCCCTCTAACAGGCTATGGCTGGCATCTGACTATGGACCCTAAATATGGGGGTTTAGGGTTTAGGGTAACTAAAACCCACTTATGAAGAAAAGCGCGTGTCCTTGATGGAATATCTATATGTGTGTTGGGGACTTGGAGTTGCATTGCATTATCGTAATGATGCTGAGGGACGCCTAGGGATGTGGGCTCAGGCTTTGGGGGATTATGCCGGGGAACGAATTGGGATAGCTGAAACATAAGGACAGGTCACGGTTCTTAAGGGTTTCTGGTTTAGGGCATACGTGCCCACTGTAAGTTCCTGTTCCAGAAAATGCCAAAGCATCGCGCAGAAGCAAACAGCAGTATCAGGGTTTGGGCGTTGGAGGGTTGAGGGGGTTCCTGTATGGGTTTAGGTTTCGGGTTTAGGCTTTAGGGTTCAGTGTAGCATGCAGAGGATAGAGGAGCAGTACACCAATAGACAGGCAACTGGCCCTCTAGGGACCAGGATTTACCGTAAACCCCTAAGCGGATCCCCCAGCGTGCATCCTCAATGCTGTAGAACGAGTTTATGACTTGGAGAGTAGGCCTAGAAATGTCGGAGTCTAGGGCTTGGAGAAGTAGGTATAGGGTCTAGGGTTTGGAGAAGTACGTATTCGGGTTTAGGGTTTAGGGTTTGGAGAAGTAGGTATAGGGTGAAGGGTTGTGTCCCACTGGAGACTCTGCATATGGTTATGTGCACAACATCTGGCTGGAAGCCCTTTTGAAACCTCCCAGCGCTTGTCTTTGCGATGAAGAACTGTTGCGCTGTTATGGTGTAGAGCACAAATACCGCATTCTGTTGGTCCGTGCCCTGTTCAATTTAAAAACCGCCATGACTTTTCTTCTTGGTTCTTACTACGGAATAATATACTCGCTACATAATGGTTCTTAATACGGAATAATATACTCGCTGCATAACCCCTATAGAATATATTCCCTTCTTCCCTACTCAGAACCAGTAAGTTTTCTCCCCAAGTTCCTCAACATCTTGAAGCGAGTCCTTACTCCAAAACCTTAACCCGAAAGATCTCACAGGGTTCAGGGGATACTCAGAACCAGTAAGTTTTCTCCCCAAGTTCCTCAACATCTCGAAGCCAGTCCCTACTCCAAAACCTTAACCCGAAAGACCTCACAGGGTTCAGGGGTTTAGGGTTAAGGGTTTACTTTGACGTGTCCGCACTGCAAGACCTTCAGCCGAAGGGTCCCCAGCTTCCAGGCTGTAAGCCCCCACTTCCTACGTGGTTTAGGGTTTAGAGTTTAGGGTGGGGGCCCTGGAGATGGTGAAGGTGGTGCAGCATTACAACCCCCTCAAACCCAAGGCTCCATAATCCTTGCGGCTTTCAAGAGTTTAGGGTTTAGGGTGCCGGTACGCTGCTTGGGTTGCTGGGGCCCCCCCATCTGTTTAGGGTTTAGGGTTCACGTTAGGGTTAAGGGTTTAGGGTGTAGGGTTTCGAAGCATCCCTAATCCATAAGCCCTAAACTTCATGGTCAGGATGAGCAGACCGGCGGGGTCCATCAGGACCTGGTGATCCCTGCCACAAATCCAGCACAGGCACTACATTCCTGGGATGAATGCCCATCTATATGATTCCCAACAACCTTCATGTACCTAGTGCCCCTTTCCTGTACCATCCAATTCATGAGTTCCTTCCAGAAACCTTACGTACCTAGACCCTCCAAGTACCTCCTACTCAGGGCGAAGTACCCACCACTTAAGGGTACCAGGAGGGTCCTGGTAGCTATGGTGGAAACTACCCTAAACCCCGAAACCCTAATTCCTAATCCCGAACCCCTCAACCCTAATCCCTAAACCTTAAACCCTAATCCCTAAACCTTCAACCCTAAACCCTAAAACTTCACTCTAGTTAAGCAGGCGCCCTCCCCCCGGGTCCCCAGAACCTCGCGCTCTTGGGCTCTTTAGCGTTTAGGGATCAGGGTCTAGGGGTCAGAGTGTAGGGGTCGGGGTTTAGGGATCCGGGTAGAGGGTCTAGGGTTCAGGGTTTAGAGTTAGAATTTTGCAGGTTCAGGGCATAACGGGGCTTTAAGTTGACAAAAGATGAATTTTAGACGGAAGCCGCGTTTGGTAGATTGTTTTTTCGTTAGAGTTCTCAATTTTGTGGTCCGAGATGCCGTGAATCACTATGACATAGTGTACTGTACCTCAAATATATAGGAATTGCGGAAATGCGTGTAAATAATTGTTCGCTGGTTCACCTAAATGTGGTACCGGTCCTAGGAGGGAACCTGCAATACGGAAAAACCGCAAAAGCCCAAGTCCGAAATATCACAGCAGTCTATAATTTTATATATACATATGTAATCGTTGTCAAAAGTATGATCCTTTTTTCGTTGCCTTTACAATACAGTACAGCCGCTAATATATACATCCGTGTATATAACGAGTATATGTATATATGTATGTATACATCGTATATTTATGTATATATGTATATATGTATACGTACGCCCGCAAAGGCACCATCATTTCGACAGCTTACCATATCCCTTCCTAAAGTCCTGCAAAGGCGACCAGTGCCTTAGCTCAGGCTACAAAGTTGTTCCTTTAGGGTTCAGGGTGTAGGGTTTAGGTTCAGGGTTTAAGGTTTAGGGTTTTTTGATCTCGGTGGAAAACAAACACCTATCAGGTTTGTCAACTGAAGCTTCAATAGACCCTTCAGAACCATTCATCTTTGCGCCAGGCAACTGCACAGAACACCCTTCAAGCCATTTGACTCCCGTCTAGTCAATGGAGCCTGTTGTGCTTCTGGCAGGCTCTTATGTTCATACCCCAGAGTGCCCTGACTTGGGAACAGTACATGCTCAGTTCATTTTCTGTGTCAGGTTTGTTTTTTGCCCACTTTAGGCCAGAGGTTTTTTGGAAAGCTCCTATGAACCCCCCTTGTCACAGTGAATCCTCAACCCTGAACCGCTCTGAAATTCTGCGAACTTTCTGCATTAACTACCAAGCCATTAGACGAAATATGCCCGAAGCCCTTGACCCTATAGTATAAGCCTCAAACGCCAAGCGCCAAACCCTAAGCCCAAAGCCCGAAACCCCAAGTCCTAAACCCGAGGAAGTAAGGGACCGTGTCCAAGAGACATTTCCGAGGAGCTTCGCCTTTGGAGAAAAGGTCCGATAAAAGAAACCCTAAACCCTCAACTATAAACCTTAAGAAGGGAGTCCATACTCCAGGCGTGGCTACCGCCCGAGGATGAAGATGCAGCTGCCGTGGACCCCAAGCACGAGGCCGGGCCGCTGCAAGTTTCTCAAAATCACGGGGCGGGCCTTGAAGACCCGAGGGATATATATGGAGGACAAGGGCATTATAGGGGTCCGTAGTAAGGATTATGTCCGGAATTCAATGGTAAGAAGGACTGTTCACTCAGTTATGGAAACCCCGTAGATCTCGGGCAGTTGTGTGTTTGTGTCCAAGTAGTAGGGTTTTTGCCTTGACTTGCAATCCCATCAGCCACTGATGAAAGCTCCCCAACGAGCAACAATGTGAGCTACTTGCTGGAATTGTTATGGTAAACGGAGTTTTGGTGGCAGCCTAAACCCTAAACCCTACAGGGAGGACAGGAGGACCCCATGATAAGGCGTTGTGATCCACGAATCTGTTCGATGAATTTGCATCGATCGTCAACTTTTTTTGGTGAAATGCTGTGACAGGGTTTAGGGTGTAAAGGAGGGGTTTAGGGTGTAAAGGAGGGTTTAGGGTGTAAAGGAGGGGTTTAGGGTGTAAAGGAGGGGTTTAGGGTGTAAAGGAGGGGTTTAGGGTGTAAAGGAGGGGTTTAGGGGGTGTTTCGGGTCTCAAGGTCAGCACCATGTGAAACATCTTGCCTCGAAAGATGTTGTCCTGCAAAAGGCAAAATAACCCTACACCCTAAACCTAGATACCCAGTCAACCCGTAGAATAACCCCAAAAAGCTACAGCTGCAGCATTTCTATGTGGGAGTTTCCAAGTTACAGGGGCCCCAGCATAGGCTTCAACGTAGTGAGCAGCCCTCCAAAAGGGAACCCTTAATTTTCGAAACCCCACATATGCTCGAAATCCATTCGATACCAAAGCAGGAGGGAAAAACCTTTGACGCTTTAAAGCGCTCAGGGGAAGCAGGTTGATAAGGGGGGTATCTAGGGTTGATATTGGGGTCAGAGGGCTTTTTTCGACCTACTTACTCAGACCCCCTGACTCGCCCTAAACCCTAAAACCTAAACTCTAAAGCCTAAACCCAAGGCACAACTTTTCAGGCTCCATGCTTCTTACTGGAGTGGGCCTAGCAGCAGGAACCATAAGCTCTTGACCTACAGCCCCAAGCCCTAAATCGTGGTTTAGGGTTCAGGGCTTATCTCAAGATCTATAAGTTGATGAGCCGTAAATTAAACCTAAGCCTAAAGTACCCCAAGATTCACGCCCTACCCTGTGCCCTAAACCCATGATCTACAAACCCTTGCGCAACCAAGCTACTGCCAGGTTGCAGAGGTCTCCCCACGATCTGCGTTGCTGAGGAGGGACTAGGGTTTAGGGCACAGGGTAGGGATTTTGGGCTTCAAAAGGGTTAGGGCTTATCGGCCCGTTGGTCCAAGTCATGCGTGAACTCATGAGTGCATTCGCGTGAGCTGGCGAGCATGAATCGCTGGACGCGAAAGGATTTATAGTTCAAGGGTGTACTTCCTGGGAGTTAGTAAGGAAAAAGGGGAATCAGGGAATATATACCTTATATAAGTCACTCCTATATTCCCCACCAAGCCCCAGTAACACTCTGTAACATGGCAATCCATTTCAGGGGCCACGCGCAACTATAGTATATAGTGTTCATGTAGCTGTTCCTGAGTGGAGGCAGAACCCCAAGTATTTCCAAAGTCGCGAGTCCGTTTCCAGACCTCCCAGAGAGTACTGACATGAAGTACCGTCAATATGAGCCTTGTTAAGAGAACCTTAACAGTGGTCATAAGTGTCCCTTTTATAGTTTAGTATAGTCCGTAATATAGTTCCTAATAAGGAACCTATGTCCATTGAATTGTGTAGGAAATATTGACTGTAGCACACATGTTGCCAGCCCCATGTGACTTCAGCTGGAAGTTCCCTGAACACATTTTTAATTCCTGAAATCTATAAGCCTGAAAACCAGCTGAAATTATTTCTACCAGGGGTCCAGGGAACTTCGCCTTAGCGTTGCAGCCCTGGATTTGCAAGGTGGGTCTGAAAAAAGTCCACACTTGCGGGTCTAGGGTTTAGGGGTTCCTTTTGTACTCAGAAAGCGTCGAGCATCATAAGTACTGACGCTGAAGGGTTTAGCATTTAGGATGGAAGCCTGGAGAGGTCTGCATTAACTCCAAGAAAGTTGGAACGTCAGCATCCCCTACTCAAGAGCTAGGGTGAGCGGAGCGTCCCGAAAGTATTGTTACTATTTGGGGTCTTGGTTAGGACCAGGTCTGGTTTCATCAGCACGGGGAAGGGTAACAATTCGGGCCGTCACTGGGTGTAGTGTTTAGAGGCTTCATATCAGGAAGTCTCAGATGGGCAGTGTCCCTCACATAAGCGTTACATATAGCCCTTCTATACCCTGCATTCTCCCTGTATTCGCCTCATGTACCTGGACCTCAGCAGAGTGTAAAATAACGGCCCAAAAATCCCTGAAATATGGTGGATATGGCCAGTCAGTATTCCACGCGATTTAAAGCTTAGGATTTACCTTTAGGCTTTGGGGTTTCGGGTTTCAGGATTTGTGTTTAAGGTGTAGGCTTGAGGGTTTAGGGTTCAGGTCAGGGTGCCCCTGACAAATTTTCCTCCTGCAGAGGAGAGTCGCGGCGCACTCCGCTCCGATGGCGGCGACCTAGCAGCCAGCATTCCTCGTGGCCTTTACACGGCTTTAGGCCCTTTTTGGGTACCCCAAGTTAGTAGGGTTTGGGGTCTAGGGTTTAGGGATTGGGGCGATTAGGGTTTAGGGTTTACGATTTAGGTTTTAGGGTGGGCTTGGAGGTTTCTAGGGTTTCGGGATTATAGGGTTTAGGGTTTTAGGGTCTTTTGCCCTCCAATTACTAGTGCCAACATCCCCCCAAGTCAATTTTGGGGTACATGAACTGAAGTGGGGGCTTTGAAGGTGGTATGCCTGTAACTCCAGGGCAAGTATCCCTGATGTAGCAGGCGTAGCTCACCCCAAATTCGGACAGTGCAGAGATTGTAATCACAGTTCAAGGGCTGTCTTTCGATCCGAGCCCCCTCGCACTCGTAGCGGACCTCACAATACGACGGTCCAGCTTCGTGTACTTTGAGAAATGCCCCGAAAACGAAGCGTCCATGACTTCAGGTCCTGGGAATTGTGTCGCACAGCCCCGTCCCAGCTGTATCGCCGGACGAGCTTTTGGAGCAGATCTTCATGTCCCTTCGGCTATCAACGGAGTGAGAAAGGTCTCAATTTTAGTCAACGTAGAAATTTAAATACGGTTTCCAGGGTTCAGGAGGAACACTGAGAAGGGGTTCTTGATTGCGTCCCCCTGCATTTGAAAATGCAAGCCCAACCCCTACAGCTCAATGCTACCACTGAAACTTCAATAAGGAAACAACTAGTTCTAATCAGGACACATACTACAGTTTCCCAAAGTTTGCCCTAGGCCCTAAGCCCTAAACTCTAAGAATATACCCACCTAGTTAAAGCCTCTCGTTTGTAGCCCTGTACCACGCAACCTATTGGATCCCACTCCATCCTGAGATGGCTAGTCTTGCAGATGGGGATGCTACTATAGTGGTTTAGGATTGAGAGTAGTCTGCCAATGGAGAGTAAGAATCTACTGGCCTCTTCTTGGTTCTAGTCTTTTATAATAGGATAGGTAAAGGATAGTCTGATTTGGTTAAGCCGCCGAAAGCACTAATTTTCGTGGTGTGTCTGGGAGTCAGCGCATGATGTGACAACTTCGTACTGTTGGTTATGAGGGAATGTGCTACGGTTTGCAAGCTTAATTTATGAGCTATAGTCTAAACTCCTAGCATCACCCTCAGCGACCCTTAAAATAGTCCCCTATAGCATCCCTTATATAATCCCGCTTTGAGGAGTTTAGCTTATGGCTCATATAACCCCCATCCGAAACCTTGGGTCTCAAAACCAGAGCCTTCAGCCTCTTCAACATCTCCCAATCCAGCAACCCTTCTTGGAGGGTCAGGGGACTTAGTAGAAAGTAGGTTAATAAGGGATAGCTTTGGTTATTGGATGGGTTATAGGGGTTATTAACCTACTTACTAGTTCCCCCTGACCCTCCAAGTAAAATCTAAAATCAAGACCCTAAACCCTAAACCCTATAAACCCTAGACTTTGAATATTCTGAAAATCCCTAAACCCTATAAACCCTAGACTTTGAATTGAAAATTCATCGGCTTCAAGCCCTACGCCCGAAAAGGCAAGCAAAGCCCGGAGAAGACGTGAAGCACATCGTGGGCTTAGATTTGCCTGGCCTTAGCTGCATCTACCTGGAGCAGGATGAGGGTTCGCTTGTTCTGGGCTGTAAGGGATTAGAGAGAAGAAGTCATGTCGTTTAGGGTCGATTTTAGTGGGGTGAATCACGATTTAGGGTTGAGGTATGTTTAGGTTCTTCCAACAAGGGCAGAAACTGAAGGGTCGCCACTAGTAGACTAATTATGGCAGCGGCTCTGTTGAAAAGCGGGCCATTTCCAGGAGGTTAACCTGGTGACTTGCACAGAAAGAAACATGACAAGCCGATGGCTAGCCTCTGGGACCGAGCTTCGGATGTTCTTGTGGTATCATTCCAGCATGCAACAGCCAGTTCTGGGTTGAAAAGGCACTTGTTTCTAGGTCGACTCGTGTCATCATGCTTCTCGCGGCTCTTGCTCCTGCCCCATTGCCCATCCAGCAAAAAAATGTTGACAAGGACCCTCCACCCCTTAACCCTTCTCAGCCTCCTACTGTGTGGCTGTGATGTTTGGGACATTGGGGCTCTGAAGATTTACGGCTTCGCAGCTTGCGAGTAGGGGCAAAGCCCCCAAAATCTAAAATCCCGCAGCTGTTTTTTTGCTCACAGCCTCGAATTGTCAGCGATGCGCGGAGGCGGCAGAGGCCCTTGATTTGATGCTTCGGAGGTTTTAAGAGGCTTTAAAACCTTAGGGCTAAGGGTTTAGCGCTGTTAAAGGTCGTGGAGGATGATGGGTGTGGTGTACTTAGATGGCTTTTCATTCTACTCTCCCTGCGGATAGTTTGCGACTGTATTTGTATGAAACCTCGTCATTCTGATGGAAGCCTTCAAGTGAAGTTTCATGACCCTTGCTGCACATTCTGGACGGGTGAAGTTTCATGACCCTTGCTGCACATTCTGCACAGGTGTCAGGTATCTCTCAAAGTCCAGGATTGAGGCTTCAGGGCTGAAGCTTTGACAAGTACTATGCGGACCGTTCACGAATACACAGAAACCATTAACAGCCCTGAATTCCCAAACCTCGAAGTCCTAAATTCTGAATCCGAAGCCCTAAACC
>CAJNIZ010015302.1:68361-82748 GCA_905231905.1 Symbiodinium pilosum
CCCGCCCAAACAGCAAAAACAATAACAACCGAAAAGCCCAAACACCAAAAAAGACCAGACAACAAAAACATAAACACTTTTACCTGTATAAAAGGTGAGACTCCTGGCTTATGATCATCTTTTAATCCCTACAGATTATTGTTATGGTCCCCAGTGCCCGTAACCCTGCGCCCTCAATCCCAAACACTAAGCTCTAAACCAATAGGCCCTGATTAACCCAGAGCTTGCCGTTCAACATTATAGACTAGCTCCTAGAAGAGCTCAAACCCTATGCCTCACAAATCCTAAACCCTTACCCTTTCCCTTACACCCCAAAGCCTACAAATCCTTTACCCTAAAACGAGACTTGTAGAAGCTCAAAGAATTAGCAATATCATGGTGCTAGAATCCTGGCCGAATAATGGTATAGGGTTTAGGTATAGGGTGCCCCACTCAGAGATTTATATGGTACTGTTAACCATCCAGGCACGTTCATTATTTGTTTTGCACTACCCCACTCGTTAACGGCAGGATAATGCATAAAAAATATATATATATAGAGCCCTTGATATGGCCCTATTATGAACTGTTAAAGGGTGGGGCAGCATTCAACATTATTCCAAAACCCTACACCCTAAGCCCTTGTCTGTTGAAGGCTGGGAGCTCTCAAGTGCGGAAGCTGAGCGCTGCCGGCTGTCCCTTGGAAATGGACAAGAAAATGGAAACTGCAGTGCAAACTGTGTTTTTTCAAAGGGCGGCTTACCTAGGGTAACAAAGTAACAGAGTAGGCTTTAGATGGTTTAGAGAATGGAAAATGGAGAATGAAATGGAAGGAAACTGAGCTAGGTAGAGAAAACCCAAGTTCGAGTCAGGTATCATACCCGGTATTATCCCATAGTCTCTTCTCGCTGCTATTTTATTTTGTGTTTGACAACTCTATGATTCGTGATATATTTATATACATAGTTTGGACTCTCCTTTGGCGCTTGCCGTGCCTTCCTTCATTTTCTGAATGCTAAAGCAGCGTGACCAAAGAGGGCTTC
Source organism: Symbiodinium pilosum (assembly GCA_905231905.1). Classification (NCBI taxonomy): domain Eukaryota; class Dinophyceae; order Suessiales; family Symbiodiniaceae; genus Symbiodinium; species Symbiodinium pilosum. The sequence goes on from CAJNIZ010015302.1 coordinate 69,384, forward strand.
TGGGGTGAGACCTTCCCTAAATCAATCTCTGAACCCTATTTCGCCCTAAACCCTAAATCCTAAGCCCTGAACCCTTCACCCTAAACCCTAAGGCCCATTGCGAAGTCTGTTGCTGCATCCTCAGGTTGCCATACCTGCTTTCCGTGCGTCGGCCCAGCTGATGGTGGACTTGCGGTAAATTTCTCACGCCATTTCGAGCCGGATCCGTCCTGAACGGCCTTAAAGGGATGCTGTGCCTCTCCAGGAGAAGGCACCGATGCCCAGGTCATCCCAGATGTCTCCTTTGCAGGGCTCCTGCCTTGATCCCCAAAGGTCCCAGAGATCCTCTGAATAGAAGCTCTGCAAGGGTCCTCTGAGGGATGTTCATGGATTGACCTGGTGACGGCTGGGCAAATTGCACTGAAGCTGGCCCAAGTTAGGGTTTAGGGTTAAGAGTTTAGGGCTTAGGGGATTTTAGGGTTTGGGGCTTAGGGTTGAGGCTTTGAGCCTGTAATCACGCTGTCGTCACTGCTGCTAGCGCTCCTAAGTTCCCGAAATTATGGACCCATTTCGGTAATCCAAAATTTGCGGGTGCCCTAATAGGATCTAGAACCAAAAGGGGCCCTTTTTTGAGAAATGACCCAATTCTTGTCTCATGCATACGTATGCCCCTGCTTGTTTTTTCTGTGGTAACAAGCTCAAAAAGGACGCCTGACTTTGGGGAACACCGCTTGGTGGGTCAGGGGACTTAGTAAGTAGAAGTAAAAGGGATAGTTTAGGGTATAGGGTTTAGAGTTTAGTGTCAAGGGGTCTTACTTAGTAGGTTAATTTTTTAGGGGAGAGCCAGGGTCATAATCTGGATTAGTACTTATTCCCCCTGACCCTCCAAGCACTGGTGCTTAAGAAGGAGGAGGGGGTGAAAATGATCTTTTTCTGGGGATCAACCCAGAATGTTAAGCGCCCCTTGACCCTAAACCCTATAAGCCTTAAATACTATAGTAGTTTCCATGTTCCTGACCATCACTACTACCCCCCCGGACCCTCCATGCAGCTTTCTCAAGAAACATGGCAAGACGGAATCTTTCCTGTGTCTACTGGCTATGTCCCGTTGTCGCCTGGCACCGCCGAAGGGACAGTAGTAAGCCTATAATATAGATAACACATAGTCATAATAGCAGGAACTGAATAATAATAACAAGAACAAAAGAAACAAAGATAGTTTCTGGTTGCACGCGAGGTCATTGCTACTGCTACTAGCACCAACCATTGGCTACGGGCTTGCATCAGGGCTGCGCTTTTGAAAGCCACCTGCCTCACTGCCATTGCAGCAGCTTCACCAACTCAGGGGAGGGTAGCAGCCGTGCAGTTCATGGAGAACAACAAGATTACAACCCAGTGGGGAGGCCATCAATACACCCGAACAGACTCCTAGCGTGAGCATGTCATGTGGAAACTGTGTTATGCGGAGACTGTGGATAGAAGCAACGAAGGCCAAACCAAACGTCGCATAAAGAATAGGCAGCTGCTCAACTGCACGGCCCGCTACCTCGGTCCGAGAGCCTGCTCGATTTCTGCAACTTCGTGGACGACATGAAGATCCTGGACAGCTTCACATGCCAAGATGCCAGCGCCTTAGCGCTACGTTCTGAGAGATGATGGCTGGCATGGGCTAGTGGGCCTCAGAATTTTCAAGCGCCAAAGGGTGGAAGCACCCGCAGAAAAGAAAATTCTGAGGCCCAGTAGCCCGTGTGAAAGCAAGCCGTCTTTCCCGCAAGAGGAGGACGACGTGCATTGTAGGCTCCCAAAGCCTGCAAAAAGAAACAGCGGGACGACGGAGCACATGGACCGGCCCAATCCGCCCCCTAGATTCCAAGAAATACCATGACTACAGGGGCTGGTTAGGGAAAGCTACGATCAGATATATGCGCTAGAGGGTTGATATGGCTTGCATAAGAGCTGGAGTTACTACGAAATGTTTACGCAGGACTTGGGAATGATTATGCAGGGTTTAGGGTGTAGGGATCTAAGAGGACCAAATGGGCAAGAACATGGAAAATGTGATTATGTAGTGAACTATAGAGTTTATTTCTAGGAAGAACCATATGATCATCAAGCAATATTCGATCGCCGCGTACAAGTCCTATAACAGTTCAAACTAGGTATTGCCGGCACTGCAAGTACTTGCTAGACTTAGAACATTTCTTTACACACCTCGCATGATGTTTTTCAGTGCAACGTAAATATACACATGCAGCTATACACATTGTACATATACATATACTTTTGCCTGCGCTCATCTAGGGGGCAATCTGCACGCTGATGCTTGCGCCCACTGTTTCACCAAGACCCTATTCTGGGTTGCTGTTAAGGAACTTACATTAAGCTACCACAATGGGCATGCACAGTACTTAATATGGGTTTCCCCAATATAGTCAATTGAAATTAGATTCCTTAGCAGCAACCCAGAAGACCCTGTTTCAAGGGCTTCGGGAAGCCGGGAACTCCATAGGGCCCCCTAGCAGGAATCCCCTCATACTGATATTATACACCGCCCCCCGCCCCTCTTCCATGTTCCCCACAAGAGCTCGCATATATTTTGGGGCATCTTAGATTTTAGGGATGGGGGAGTGCTTAATATAAATAAGTATGAAAGGATCAGGAGCCCGATGGGAGCCTTGGGTGACTGCAGATGGAGGGCTGGCGACTTGGTAAGTACACGAAGAGCCTCCATACACTGCACTTAGAGGTTACAACCATGGGCCCCTAGTATGGGCCCTTAAATTTGGGATCCATATATACCTACTATATGCCCTATATGTACCCTTAAGGGTCCCCAGAGTCCTCCTCAAAAGGCCTCAGGGCCCATATTAGGGCCCATACTTCTACCCGTAGATGCCCAGGTATCCCGACCATTCACCTATTGGGTAGGCGCCCTTGATTCTCCAAGTGAGCGCCGGAGAGCCCCTTGGATCGGCTGGTGGAGGAGTGTGGCACGAGAGCAAGCGGCAGGCATAAAAGATCAGCTGCGTTGCCTTCAAACCCAAGGTTAGATGTATAGGCAGCTAATATGGGCCCTAAGGTTTTTCAGGGGCCCTTAAGGGCACATATAGGGCATATTAGGTATGCATGGATCCCAGGACTAGCAGACCATACCAGAGGCCCATGGTTTCAACCTTAACACAACAGGGTTTGCGGTTTAGTGTTTAGGGGTTGCCCTTACTGGGGCTCCCAGCAGGTTATGTGTCAAGGGCTTAGGTTTTCCTAGGGGCTACTTAGTTATTTAGGGGTATATAAGGACAAGATGAGAGTTATATACTGCAAGGTATTGGGTTTGGGGGGGATTCAAAGATAGTACAGGGGTCTTCGTTGCCTCAAGCCCCCAAGAAGAGGACCCTATTTTAGTCACATGATAATTATAAAGTCGTCATCGCGGGGTTGGAGTAATCAACTCTGCTTAGTATTTAAGTTAGTATGAGGGAACCATACTAGTCACTTAGATCCAGTATCCATATCAAGATAACTTAGCTTCAGGTCCTTAACAGCAGCCCAGTCATAAATAAAGGTTGCTATTGAAGGTCTTTAGAGTAAGTATTGTTTCGAAACCCTAAATCCTAAACCTTAAACCCTCTAAACCATAAATCCTAAACCCTAAACCTTTAACCCTCTAAACTCTAAATTCTAAACCTTAAATTAAACCCTCTAAAACCCTCTAAACCCTAAACCCTGACTCCAAGCCCAAGCCTTCGGTGACGTCCGAAGACTCAAGGCCCAGCTCCAACTGGCCGCCGTGACCACGGATAAGGCAATCCCAGGGCTAACGTGGGGTTGTGTTTAGGGTTTAGGGTGTGTATAGTTTGGGTTTTTGGGGTTTGGGGTTCTGAGGGTTTTGGATTCAAGGTTTGGGGTTTTGAGGGCTAAGGCAATTCCAGGGCTGACGTGGGGTTGGGTTTACTGGGTTGCTGTTCTTGACTGTAAAGTAACTTACCACAACGAGTAAATACAGTACTTAATAGCTACCAGGATCTCCTGTAGTCACTGCAGTTGCTTCCGGACGCCGCAAATCTGCTCTAAACCCTGAACCCGAAATCCTCAACCCTGAACCCTCAACCCTGAACCCTAGGCCGACCGGGCAATTTGACCCCCAAGCGGTATGCTAGGCACCAAAAGAGCCGATGGGGTCGTAAAAAACAAGAACCCTAAAACCTTTAGGGTGGTTCAGGGGCCTAGGGTGTGAGGATGTTGTGCTGAGGGGCAGGCAGCATGCGTCCCTCAGTTTGGGAAGTAAGCCCTACGTGCTTGGCGTCTTCGCTTGCTTCTTTCCCCCAAGAGCCCAATAGTCCCCGTTAAGTTGATAGAATATGGTTTTGGGTATCTTATAGCAAGATCCCCATATACCCCATATTCTATCCACTTAATGGGGACTATATACCTTGAATGATATTAGGATCCTTCAAAGTATGCGAGTTGTATTCCTCAATGAAGGGTTCGTTGGGCTGCATGGGTTCCTAACACATACAAGATCTGGTGTTTGTGTTCTGCCCGGAGCGTACGGCCGCTTTGGTCCTAAAGCCAGAAGGTCTTAGATGTTCACCTGAATGTTTGGGAACAAGAGGTTTAAGACTTTAGGGGTGAGGGATTTAGGGATGCCGTTTGCAGTCCATGGGGCCAGGAAGCTCATGGGCTTGACATTGCAAGCTGCACAGCGGTTTGTTGAGGGCGCACTCCCACCCACATACATTCGGAGTAGAGGCCAAGCACTGTATCAAATTTGAATGTATCCCATCATTTTTTGCTTTTCCACATGAAATAAACAAAGCCCAATAGGAAATTACAAGTATCCCACTGATGGACCACAGTGACAAATCATTATTGGTTAGTATAGATATACATTTAGTACTATATTATATATATATATATCGCTTTTTGTTTTGGGGCATGGGGGGTGGTATTATTACTACATTATGTGGTTCAAGAGCTTGACAAGAGATCTGACTGGGACGCTATGCCCTTCAAAGAGAGTTGTAATTCTGTAGCTCTTGTTATCTCCTTTGAATTTCAGTGGTTTATGAGAGGAATGTAGTACTTGGTTCAACCACCCCCCAACTTTTTACTCATTTGCCAACACTCTTTATAAGTCCCCCCTAAACCCTAAACCCTAGTCATCAGCCGTAAACCCTACACCTGGAAAGGTTGGACCTTGCTAACCAAGAAGATCCTCCAGCTAATGCCAAAGGCCAAACAAAACTTCCCTAGATTTTTCCAAAAGTCCTTCTGTAGTCATAGAATAATATACCGCAAGGACCTCTGAGTGCTTTGGCCCCTATAGTAAGGTCAAGGCCTGCGCAGTGAGTTACAGATTACGCCGTGTTGGAAATGCGTGCCTATTGTACATGGAACGGCCGAGACACGTTTAAAGAGTTGTCCGGATTCAAATGCTAACTATGCTCAAAACCTTATGCTACTTAGTTGGCTCCTACCTTGACCTGCACCAGGGCATTCGTGGAGCTGCTGAGGCTGTGGGGTCAGGGTTTTGTCTATGGATTGTTTTGCCCAGCCGTGTAACGGGACCCAGAGCACTTCTGGTATCCAACAACCTGCAGAGCCCAGATGCAAACAAGCCAGCTTAAGAACTAGCAGCGGGACAGTGTTGGTTTGGTTTGCATATGCTAGCACACGGTTTTTTTGACAAGGAGAAAGATATCCCGGGGAGTCTTTCATCCAGGGTTCAGTTAGAGCATGCCGTAAGCCCTACACCTTAAACCCTTTATTAATATCTAGCTAAATATGTTGCAATCAGAAGGCCGGACTTCCGAAAAGAGAGTGCTGGCTGCAAATGTGAAGGGAGGGCAGGGCCCAATGAAAGTTGAAGCTGTATATGTAAACACCATATAGAATCCTTATAAACTGCGTTAGTAGGGTTCCAGCTGGGGAGTTGAAGGTGAGGGAATTTCACCAAACTACGAATTTGAGATCCTTCGCAGGGATCCCCATAACTTTCAGATTTCAATGTTTGAAAGGTCCCTCCTCATGAAAAAAATCTCATTCGTCTGACCATGAAGCTTATGTTATGAATATTAATTGCCTGCCCTGGTGTGTGTGGAGCCCCATAGGGGTCAGGGTTTAGGGTTTGGGGGGTTAGCTTAGGAGAGTCAGCTGCAAGACATACAGCGAGGCTGTCGTTCGGTAGTCTCCAAAATCGAGGGAAGGGAGTACATCTCAGAGCATCCCTCTTGCCACAACAAAGGTCAATCTTCAGTTTTTTGCGTTGCCCCCCCCCACTCCCCCACTCCCCAACTAATAAATGCTCTCCACCTGATATCGCAGTGCTATACCGGGAATATTTGGAAACAGGAAGCCTGGATGTCGTCATGAGGTGGTCCGTTGTCTGAGCTGCTGGAAGGAGACCTTGCGGTTAAGGGTGTGGTCTGGGCGATGCAAGTGGCAAAGAAGGGATCTAAATGGCCCCTGCGCAAGGATAACCCGCGCAAGTCAAGAAGTGAATGAGAGGGGGAATCGAGGGACCTAAAAAACGATTACCAGAAGGCCTATTGAGGTACCCCCTACCATAATTGTACAAGAAAATCTAGGAGCATTGTGGCATTAACTATCACCACAATTCCCTTTTCAATCCCAGCTCCCATTTCGTTGTCCACTTCTTCTCCCTCACGTTCTCCGTTGCTACAACAATATCCCGACCACCTCCAGATTCGTATCATCTGAGCTGTAGTCTAGACTCCTTAAAAGGGGTATATATGGGGAATTACATAGGGGACTACTATAGGGCTTATTAAGGGGGATACTAGGAGTTTATACTATAGCTCATCTAGGCCCTAAGTCCTAAACCTTATAAGCCCTATAAGCCCTTTAGGCCCCTACCTTAGTTAGACAGGTGGCTTCAATAGTGACACTGCCTCCTAGCAGGTCCGTCTGATTTGGCACATTTTTTCCAAGACGCCGGGGGCCTAGAGAGCTTGTCAAGTAGCTGCGATTTTAGGGTTTCGGGTTTAGATGGAAACTCAGTTTAGGGTTTGGCGATCTCACTTTTGGGGCCTCTATAACACGGACTAGATTGCTTTAGGATCTTTACTAGGGCAGAGACAGGGATTCGTAAGAAAGTAATTCATGGCAATCAAATTTCAACTAGGGCACTCCTGTAAGTTGAGAAATAAGATAATAAGGGTTGGCTTCATGTTCTAGATCTTTGTGACGTTCATCAACCTTTTCTTAAGGGTTTCTGAGGCTACCCCAGGGCCGCCGGTAGAAGGCATTACAATGGAAACCAAATGGGCTCCAATAACTTGATGCAAGAAATATTCCCGCTTAATAATGAAGCCTTACAGGGGACTGGGAAACCTTGAGCCCAGGACAGCTACGTTATTTTACAGCTAGGACCCTCTTGTGCTGCAGAAGTGAACCAACATGGCAGTTTCTCAGAACAACTCCTATGTGGGATTGTTCTAAGTGAGTAAACTGGGCCCCCCGCACAAACGACAGTGCGACGTCATGGGGATAGTAAAGGAGGGTGGGTAGTCTTCACTTCAACATGTGTTTACGATAGCTGTAGGAGGTGAGTTCCCTAACCCAAAATCTAACCCTAAACATCTCATCTTTCAACTCCATGCCGGCCGAGGAAAGTTGCCATTCGATCCTGGGGGAAATACGTTCCGTGGCCGGTAGTGCCACTCGCCTTCCATGAGTGCTGCAACGTGGGAAACCCTGAGCCCTAAACCCTAAATCTTATTGGGTGGATAGGCTTGCTTACATAGGGAGAGATAATGTTATATCAAAGTTATATATAACAGATTATATAGGCCGGGTTAAAGGATACATCATGGGATATATTCGGGGGATCATAAACAGCAGGGTGCCATAGAAACCTCAGCCCGAGCCATAACATCTGATAGCAACCCTAGGAGCCATTTTGAGGTGGGGATTGGTTTAAATTCCCTATAATACGGGGTCCTATATTTAGGTTCCCATTATAATACGGGGGGCCCTATATAAATTTCCCCCATTTTGGGAACAGTAATTTAGGGAAACTACCAGGTGGCACGTGACATAATGGTAGTTTCCCAAAAGCAGGGGGACCCCAATATAGACCTCCAAAATACTAGATAATGCGTATTATAGGGACCCCCAAAGAGGGTAGGGGAAGAGGTGGCGCATGATGAGGTTTTATGAGCTATAGTCTAAACTTATTAAGGGGGGTATGTTGGGGATTATATAGGGGACAATTGTAGGGTGCATTAAGGGGGACTTGGGCTATGGTACGTATCTTTGGCTACAAACGTTGCGTCGAGCTGCGGAACAATTACTAGTTGCGCTCTTTCCAATGCGCAGCCTCTTCTGAACTCTCTACCAGGCGTCAAGCATGTAACTTTGGATGCTGTGGTGAGGCTTCAGGTTTTGGGTGAGACTGTTTCAGCTTAGTTGGGACAAGCATCGCCCAGCAGCTTTGCCGAAGCTACTATGCGAGCTATAGTCTAGACGCCGAGTATTCCTCTCAATAACCGCAATAATACTTCCCATATATAAGCTCCCATATAATTCCCCTGCGGCAGTTTGGACTCTGGCTCATGTAGCTTCAACAGAGTGCAACGGCAGCTGCCACTACATCCGATGCTGGCTATGCTGGGATGCTCCAGGGAGTCCTAAACCCCAGGTCAGGTTTTGTTTGAGTTTCCCTGGGGGCATCCTTTAAACGAAGATATAGGCGATCTGTAGAGTTATATAGATTTATAGGGATATTTTCTTGCGGCTGTTGAGCTGTTGCGCGCAAAAAAATCCCACGAAGGTCGGTTTGTCACAGTCAGCAATACCGCCGAATCAAGCCCTGCCCCAGTACTGGCTTCACCTAAATCGCCCCCTGCCCCCCCACCTGCCCTAATGATACATGTTTCCCATACAAAGTGACGGTGGGGTTTGGACAGCCAAATCCTAAACCTAAGCCTCAATCCTATAGTCATCCTTAAGTAGATAGAACATGGGGTGTTTGGGGATCTTATTATAATTTACCCAAAGCCATATTCCATCTACTTAAGGGGGACTCTAAGCCCTAAACCCTGCATCTCATGCCCTTTATCCTGAGCCCCAAGCCCTCAAAAATCCCAAAGTCCTAGGCACCGAAGGCCCTAAATCCTAAGTCCCTGAATCCTTGGATTTTAGGCAAAATCTCCTGGTGGCTGGGGAGGAAGTTCGGCCCAAAATCGAGGAAAGGGAGGCCAGGGAGGACCTGTTCAGGGAGTTTAGGGTTGAAGGGATATTAGGGTGTAGGGTTTAGGGTTTAGGGTTTATTGTGGAGTTTAGGGTGAAAGGGAGAAAAGGATGTAGGGTTCAGGGTATAGGGATATTAGGGTTATAATGGGGTTAGATAAGGATGATGGAAAAGAAAATGGAAACTACTGTTTAGGGTTTAGGGGCTATTTAAAGTTCAGGGTTTAGGGGCTATTTAGGGTTTAGGGGATGTGGGGCTATTTAGGGTTTAGGGGGCTATTTAGGGTTCAGGGAGTTTAGGGTTTTCAAGGGCTTGAGGCTGGTACTTCTAGGGTTTGTACCCCTGAATTTTAGGGGTTTGGGATTAAGGGGGATTTAGGGTTTAGGGATTTAGGGGTTAGGGTTTAGGGATTTAGGGTGTGGGTCAGTGAGGTCAAGTTTAGGGTTTAGGGCCCTGTGGCCCTTCCGGGCCCCTCTGCGAGTTCTAGGAGATTAGAGATTATGTGTGTGTGGGAGGGGGCAGGAGGGGTTTAGGGTTTGATTAAGATCCAGCGCTCTAAGGGTAGTTAGACATTCGTTGAGGGCTTGACTAAGCTTTAGTTTGGGCTGGAAGGAATATGTACTACAAACCCAGGCTGAGGGAACCCCCCCAAACACTGAAACCTCCCACTACCTGGGCTTAGGGTTTAGGGTTCCCTAAACCCTAATTAAACCCTAATTATTACAGACTGTTAAAGGCTTTATTCGGGGACGGTTCCGGTGTCCCTCAGATCTTAGGGGAGTTCATGAAGGGGGTTCATTGATAGAGGCTGCCATGATAAAAGCCCTGCTGCAGGATGGTAGAGTTTAGGTTGGGTCATTCCCCCACCCAGTAACTGTCCTTAAATAGGGCCTTATTAAGGGGCTACTATAATTCCTATTACCCCTGTAAGGGGGAATAACCCCAAGTTTAGGGTTTAGGGCTTTGAGTAGCTTGGGTCTTAACACTAAATACATACATCTAGGATCCTAACGGGTACACGCACTTGTGAAAACGTGAGCGAGCATGTAAGTCCACCGACTGACATACTTGGGGATTGAGGGTAGCTATAAGAGCCCCAATAGCATTGGTACTTACAACTCAATTTCAAATTATGACCATATAAAGGGACAGGGGGGGTGTGGGCGGGGGCTTGTACTTGGGTTGTTTTTATTCTTCCCTTATTCCTCACTGACACCTGGTCAGTAACACAACCCAGACCCTCAGACATCGAGTCCCTTTTTCGCATGTGTGCAGGTGACGCTTTTCTTCTCTGACATGGCTGGCTTCACAAGCACCGCGTCAGAAAGGTAACAATGGCTTCGCTGATTGTTCCTACTGCGTGAGATGTTTTCTTTTTGGGGGGTGTAGGGTTTAGGGAAGTCTTTTTTGTATGCGGTCATGTGCATGGTTGACGATTCGAGGAAGAACCACTTGGTCCGCAGAAGGAACATGAATGATGCACACTAGTATTCTCTTCTTGTCCCCCTTGAAGCCATAGCAGTAAAACATGCCCAACATCCCTTGTCCAGCGTGCCAATCTTACCAGGTGAGCTTCAAGACAGTTATGAACCTGCATTGGTCTTGAATTGAAGTAGAAAGATGCTAAACCTTGACGGCTCCTTCTCTTCTGTTGTGGTGCCTTGCTTCCGGATCAATGATAGCTTATACTGGCAACCGTGATAGCTGAAATCCTGTTCAGACCTCTCTTGCCCAGCAAAAATCCGTGCAAGATCTTTCTTGCCCAGGTATCGTCGAGAAGCTGGAGCCCGAGCAAACGCTGCTGTTACTGAGCCGATACTTCAACGACATGTCGGATGTGCCGCGTGCTTGCAGTTGAGTCCCCAGTGCTTGGTAGAACAGGGACAGAGCATAACAGAGGGTATTGTTTCAGATTTTTAGGATGGCTATAGTGATCGGCTACCTCTTCTGCAGATGCTCAGTGCCCGTTGTGCTCTAGGATTTCAAAGTGGCTATGTAGGAATGTGGGGGGTAGGAGGGAAGGTGTGAGGATTTCTCAAATTCCAAGTCTCCTGCCGTTTTTTTCCCTACTTGGAGGGTTTGGGGGTACTTCGCAAGTATACTTCTGACCCCTAGCTTATAAACCACATAGTAACCCCAGTTATCCCCATTGTTAACCGAACCTGATTCAGTTCCCCGGAAACTCTACGTAGACCCTCGAATTCTTCTGGGCGAAGGATTGACAAGTTCGGCGGCATTGTCATAGAGTTCATTGGCGACGCGATCTATGCAGTGTTTGGGGCACCTGTCCGTAACCGCGAGCATGCAGAGGCTGGGCGGTTTAGGGTTTAGGGCAACAGTTGACCAATATGCCAAGTAGCTCGCAAAAGTAATCCCTGTCTGCCACCTAAGAAGAAGGGAATCCCCCAGATTCCCTGTATGGGGGTTTCCTGAAATTAGGGGTACCTTTTTTGGGGATCCCTATAATACGGACTATAGTATATTGGGGTCTATGTTGGGGTACCCTAATTTTGGGAAACTACCATATATCCACCCTAAACCCTAAACCCTAATCCGCCCTAAACCCTAAACCCTAGGAGCTCCCTGAGGGCATGTTTATATTGAAGGAGCCTAACTAGGCTCAATACCATGATTAGGGCCAGGGCACCCAGAGACTTCTTAAGGTCCAGTAGATAGGGTTTTAGGGTTTAGGGTTTTAGGGTTTAGGGTTTTAGGGTTTTAGGGTTTAGGGTTTAGGGGTTAGGGATAGAATATGGCTTTGGGTATATCACAAACGAGCCCCATATACCCCATATTCTATTTACTTAGGGGGGACTATAGATGCCTGCTGCTATGGGCTGTTGAAGTTTTGGGGTCTAGCACTCACGAACAGGCCGGAGTGTGGAGAGAAACGGAGCCTCATCAAATCTTCTTATTTCTTGGAGTGAGCTTTCCACAAATACGCCCAAAATCAGAAACCGTTTTGCAGAGGCCAGGCCCAACACCTGTAGTTCCTAAGCTTTTCCCAGCCTCTACCATCCCTAGCACATGTACCCATGTCGCAAGTCTCTCTAAATCCGAAACCCTCACCTTTGACAAGGGATTTTGGCTTATAAGTCAACTTGCAAGTTTTAACCCAAGACCCTAAACCCCATAGCATAGGAGCTTATGGCCAGTAACTTATAAGTTAACTTGTCAGTTTTTAGGTTTAGGGTTAACCCAATGCCCTAAATTCCACACCACCATCACGGCCTTAAGCATCGGCAGGCCGGCGTCAAAGCCATGCTGAAGATGCTCAGGACTGTGCAGCGCATCAATCACTGGGCAGCCTGGCGAAGCCGGGGTGAGGGGTTAGGGTTTTAGGGTTTAGGCGAGGTTCGGGGCTTGGGGTTCCTTTCAAGTCCGGATTAAGGGTTCCTTACAAGTTGGGGTTTAGGGTTTGGGATTCCGTTAGGAATGTCCAGATATTCTGGATTGTGTGCTGGGCGTGTGTAATATGACTCCTTTTCCTCAAAGGCCTACTTTGGCAGGTCTTCGTGTCTTGTAGGGAAGAAAGTGATACAACATAGGCCCTAAACCCTAAACCCTAGGACTATCATTATAACAGCAATTTAGTGGAAGCACTCTTAGGATCTATACCTCCATTCCAACCCATAACCTACTTAAAACCCTTTAGTAGCTTCCATGTCCTAGTTCCCTGTTAAACACCGGTAGAATGCGCCCTAAACCCTAAACCCCTAAACCCTAAACCCTAAACCCCGAATCCCTAAACCCCAAAAACTGCACTGAGGCAAAGCACAAGCTGTTGCCTGAGGCCAGGGCCAAGGGTTGCTGTTTCTGCTTCTTTGGAAACCCAGGGTGTAGGGTTTAGGGGTTTAGGGTTTAGGGTTTCGGGAGTAAGGAGGTTCTGAATGGGCTTATAAGCCCCCTACTTATCAGCAGAAGTATAACATACTGACTAGGTCATCAATGCACTCGTAAGTCCCTACGTTCAAGTCCCTTTAGAACATACTGGCAGAGTCCCCTGAGCATCAAGTTATCAGACAAGTGGAAGATTAGAAGCTGGAGTAGACCCTATACCCTAAACCTGAACTCTAAACCATGGAGTGGCTCCGGTTTAGGGTTCAGGTTTTAGGGTTGAGGGTTCAGGGTTTAGGGTATAGGTTTTATCATAGGGTGTGCCCTGACCCCCC
>CAJNIZ010015302.1:82848-95490 GCA_905231905.1 Symbiodinium pilosum
ATCATAGGGTGTGCCCTGACCCCCCTCTGGTGGCACCTGGCAGGTTCTTTCAACTCAGCCAAATTTCGAGAACTCAAAAGCCTTCAGAAGCACTCAAAAGACCTTAAAAGGACTTTATAGGCCTCATTGGCTTTCAAATGCCCTCGAAAGCTCTCAAAGCATTGTCTAGCTTAAAAGGTTCTATTAAGTCATGGTTTGCCCTCAAACGCTCTCGACAATAGCCCAAAACATGTCTTCTAAGATTTTCCTAGGCCAACCATGTGGCATCCTCGTTTAACTTAAACGACGCGTTCGATGTGTTAATGAAGATCGTTTTCCTCGTTTGGGTACGAGCAACATGAGGAGAAGGATCTAAAATGTGGCTTCTGAAGGCATTTGAGGGCATTTGAGAGCATTTGAGGGCATTTGAGGGCATTCAAGGGCATTTGAAGGCATTTGAGCGCTCAAATGCTTTCCGCTGAGAAGTTGGCTCCCCTCCCCTCCCTAGCGATTGATTCCAGACATGCTTCTTTCGAATTGTATTTGGGTGCATATGTGTAAGCTGTAAACAAACTAGCTTCTCAAATACCTGCTGTAGCTCTGGGCTTGGGCACAAATAATGGCTACTCAAATACCTATTTAAACTAATTGGCCTTGAGGGGGGCCACCAGGCGGGGTGCAACTGTCATCCCATGATTTTAGGGTTCAGGGTTTAGGGTATAGGTTTCTGGGTTCAGGGTTCAGGGCTCAGGCTGTAGGGTAGTAGCAACGGTTGTTGTAGCAGTAGTAGGAGGATCAGGATTCACCTGCTCAGTGGAAGCCAAACAATCTTGCTGAAACTCTGCCCTGTTTTACAGAATCAGGGAACCCAAAGCAACATCCGACAATTCGAGCGCCACGTGGCCAGAACATAGGTGTCTGGATGACTAGCACCAGATTCCAGATGTCGAGTCGCCTGTAGCTTTGCGCAGTATGATTTCGGGTGCACTGTCCAAGAAGTCTGTCTACTGGTCGTCATTCTGAATTCTTTCGGACATTTGCAAAGTAACAGAAAGTCATGTTTGCGAGTTCTAGGAGGGCCAACAACTTGCACAAGACCAAAATCCTAGGGAAGCCTCTAGATTGGGTGGGCCTTCGGATATTTACAGTACTAGATTTCCCTTCGTGATGTCATAGGGATCACAACTACCAATGATTTTCGAAGGGATCAACAGGCCAGTTTGGTACGCCCATATAAATATAAGGCTCGGATGAGGGTATGAAGGCGAAAGGCGATTCATGCAGGCATTTTCATGGGTTCTACTTGAGAGGCAACCACCTGAAGCTTTTTGATTAGACTATTGGACTTTAAGTCCTACACCGTTGCCTGCACCCTAAACTGGGTTAATCTTTGAATATAGACCGCATTTCATGATGTATTCACGCCCTATAAGCAAGATCAAATTACTACTTGGAACGCTTCCTCAATACGGAACCAGCCAAAAACCATACGTACTATGCTCCAAGATGCTTTCAAATTGCAGTGGTGGTTGTGATCGTTGTTGTCATATGGGGGGGGGGTTCCCAGAAAATGGGTTCCCACCAAAAAACCACCCCAATGCTATAACCATTGGTATGCGTACCCTTACAAGGGATTTCTTCTCGTCCTGTGCTTGTTGTCCGTAATTGTTAGGCTGCATGGGCCAAGCCAATATGAGGGAGTGTTGCTTGTGGAGTTGTTCAGCAGAAATCGGGACGTACTTGTGGCTCCTGCAGCCAAGAACAAAATATGGTTAAAGACACTGATGCTATGCTCTTAGAGAGACGCATCCTTCTATCTGTGTTACCTCTGATTAGCAGGGGACGAAGGAATGGACAAGAAAATGCAACATATTATGTTTATAGGGAGAATTAGAACCCTAAACCCCTAACTCCTAAACCTTATAGTCTCCCTGAAGTAGATAAATATGGCTTTGGGTATATTATAATAAGATCCCCATATACCCCATGTTCTATCTACTTAAGGGTGGGCTATAACTCCTAAACCCCAAACTCCAATTCCCAAGGGATCCATTCCTTCATTTCTTGCTAAGCAGAGGTAGGCCTGTGAAGGTCAGCATACGTTGCGGCGTGCATTCCGGCCTTGTGCAAGTGGGGAACATGGGCTTCCACTCCCGGCTGAAATATGGAGTGATGGGCACCCGGGACTTCGTTTATGAAGACTGCTCCGTGGTAGGCTTTATATATATATATATACGTGTACATATACATTGGTATATGTGTATATAGAGTCCCAAAGCGGCTAAATTTGACGGTCTTAAATGATGACAGGTCTTGTAGGCTTAAGAGTTCAGGGACGGCCCCAAAGGTCTTCCTGGGATCTTGCGCTAAGCCGCCAGGTAAATGAGCCTACAGTCCCCCTTAAGTAGATAGAATTTAGGGATTAGGGTTTAGGGTATAGTACCCCTTAAGTAGATAGAATATGGGGTATATGGGGATCATATTATAGTATACCCAAAGCCATATTCCATCTACTTAAGGGGGACTATACACTAAGGGTAGCGCGGCAATGCCAGGACCCCTTCGAGCCCGTGTTGAAGATTTCATGTAGCTTCCAATCGCCTTCGCAGGGCTTCCCTTGGGATTCTTTGTTATATTAGGGTATATATCGGGGTATATTGGGATAATGGAAAAGAAAATGGAAACTATTATAGTATAATAGGTATATATTGCCTCGTGCCTTATGGAAGGATTTGCGGAGATTTTTCAGGAGTTCTGTAAACGCCTTCTCATGAACCTTCTACAAAGACCCTTGGAATGCCCAGGAGTCCACACATTCCCCAAACTGAGCCGTACATTTTGGGAACCACCGCTTGCTTGCATAAAGCTCACCCTGAACTAGCAACCCGGGAAAAGGTTTTGGGGGTTTGGGGCTTCGGGTCCCTAAACCTTAACTGTCCTTGCCCTCACCTCGCACTGGTTACGCGAAACGATGGTCCCAAAATCTTTTAAGAAACTCGAAAGGCCGTTGTTCTACGTACTTTGCGGGTCCAGGTATATCCCAGACCCTTAAACCCTAAACCCCTAAACCCTAAATCAAAAACCTCCCCTAAACCCTTAAACTCTAAACCCTAAACAAAGGACCCCAAACCCTTGCTCTAAGTTTGTCGTCTGAGGTGCTGGCTCTGAGATTCCCTCGAAGCTGGAGGATGGGTTGGCAGGGTCAGGGCAATCTGTGAAGGTCTTTGGGATATGGGGTTTAGGGTTTAGCAAAAAGGGTTTAGGATTTAGGGTTCAAGGTTTAGGATTTGGAGTTTACGAGTTAGGGTTTAGGATTTAGGGGCATTGGATTTAGGATTTAGGGTTGGCACGTTGCCGGCGGGTTGCAGCGTGAGATCATGTCTGTAGCGAGCTCTCACTCAGCAAGTCCAGTTGTAAAAGGTATAGGGTTCAGGGTTTGGGGCTTAGGACTTGAGGTTTAGGCATATTGTTTCGGGTTTTATCGAGGACAAACCAAGTAAACCGTGGCATCAAAGGTGCACCTTTTGCGGGCTCAAGGTTGTTAAACATCCGTGCTGAACCTGTAAATCCTAAACAACAAAATCGGAAACCGCTCTCAACCCTAAACTGCCTAAGCTCTAACTTCCCACGCAACTCTAGCTGCCAACCTAAACCGTTAAAACCTGAACCTCAAGCCCTAAACCCAAACCCACAGCACCAAACCACCCTGAGACCCAAAACGAAATATAGACCCAATATACTATAGTAGTTTCCATTTTCTTTTCCATTATCCCTAACCCCAACGAAATCCTTCTAAACCCTAAACCCTAAATCCCTCTAAACCCTCAACCCTAAATCCCTATAAACCCTAAGGAGATGAACAAGACCTACGGCACCCACAACCTTATTTCGGAGTCCACCTTCCACAAACTCTCTCCTGACGAGTCGCCTTACTGCAATGAAAGAACCATAGGCTTTGGGGTTTAGGGTTTAGGGTTTAGGGTTAGGGGGGGTTTAGTGTTTCGGGTTTAGGGGCCCAACATAATGTTGAGCTTTCTGCGAATACTATATTTTTACAAGGCACCCAATTAGGACCATGATATTGGTTATTTGTTCGGCTTCTACGAGCCCCCCTTGTGCTCCTGGTGGTGTAGTTGGACTTAGGTCTTGGAAGAGAGAAGTCTAGAGGGTAGAAAGACGTGTATGCAAGCAAAGAAAGACAACCAAATCCCCGTCAATGACCCATCCCATCTGTAGCATTACGAGGGCTACGGGGGTATAACGCGCAGCACGCAAACATACATGGGATCGGGAGGTACGAATCCTCCCCTTCAGGGATGGCATGGCCAGCCCGAGTGCAATGGAAATGCATGGAGCAGCAGGAAGTGTGTTAGGTTCTGGCACCCAAACAAAAACCCTAAACCCTAGATCGTTACTAAGCCTGCTGCTCTATGGCCCTTACGGAACCTTTCTGTAAGAAAAACCGGCACTGCACACTATTCTATCTAAATGAGACCCCACAGTCCAAGCTTGGTGGTCATAAGGGCTGAGAAGGTTGTTCAGGGGTTTAGGGTTTAGGGTGTAGTGGTGATCTTGGGGCTCGTGCCCTTCCAGCTACAGTTTACAAAGGGACTCTAGTGGGAGCTCCAAAGCAGGGACCGCCCCCAATGATATAGTAGGAAAATCATAGGAATATACCCACCAGGGCCTTCATAGTCATGCTATATTCCAGGCTATATTCATACTCCTACAATATTTGTGGGGTTCGCTGTCTGGGATCCCCATTACAGTCCTTTTACTTTAGTCTTGAGGGTATCATGCTCGAGGGCAAGCAACTGCGTAAGACAGGGGCCCAAACGAATTGCCAGTATTGTAGTCCTAGACTGCTTGTATACAGCTGAGTTATAGTACAATTTCCAAGGGGATTATATGATGCGCGGTTTTTTTATCGGTCGTAGGAGATATGTAAAAGGATGGACATTGGATTCGTGACGGAGGGTTGTTGGTCGGAAACGAGAACACGCTCGCCAGAAACGATACGTAACGTCAACGCATACCCCGAGACTTGGGAAACTATAACACACTCATTTTCCCAATGACCAGTAGCCCAGACAACAAATAAAGACCGTACATCATATAGGGGACCATTATAGGGGTCATTGAGGGGATACTAGGTCATTGGACTGTAGCTCATAAAGTACAGGGCACCTCACAATAGACTTCAAGATGATGTTGCTACTAACTGACGACCCTGCACTATGCATCTGTCAAAATGTCTGACCCTAGTCCCTAGACCCTACTCCCGAATCCCTAAATCCCAAACCCTACTGCCAATCCCTAAATCCCAAACCCTACTCGCTAATCTATAAATCCTAAACCCTAATCCCTAAATCCCAAACCCTAATCCTACCTGAGTCATCCATCGAGGCCTGAACACTTAACCTTGAGCGGCCTGCTTCATGGGGTAGATGATAGGATTTTGCAAGGTGGTTCTCAAAACTAGGGTTCCAATTTAGTTTGGCATGGCTGAGTATAAAGTGACGTCACATATTCTACAATCATTTGGGGCTCCTGCCTCGACCAAAAGTCTAGTGGCCATGAGAAGGTTTAAGGAGTTTAGGGTTTAGGAAATGCAGTGTTTGGGGGGGGGAGGGGGTAGGGTTAAGGGTTGAAGGGTTTAGAATACCAACATGCTTGCGAAGAGTATACGATATGACTTCGTTCACCATGTTAGGTAACCCCAAGTGTTGGGTCACGCATCTGGGACAGCAATTGGAAAACAATCTCCTTATCTAAGGTTCAGGGTTTAGGGGTCTAGGGTTTATTGACGTTTCAGGTCCTGACTTTTCACAGACCCTCAAAACATAGAACCTTTGGTGCAGGGATATGACATGACCCTTCGCGAGCGTCCCCATATTTTCACTGCTGACACAAGGATATGAGGACGCCAGCATGCTTTCTATAGAGCCTGCAGGGGTGGGTTTAGGGTTCAGGGACTGCCATCAAGGTACGTCATGAGGCCTATCGACTTTGTGGACATGTCGCACCTCGACGGCCTGTTCTTATGTTAAGTAGTGATTTATGGCTTATTGTTGAGGGCTCAGGGAGATTCGGATATTTCCAAAAAAAGGGGCCGCGCTATCCTGGAATTGCTGTGCTAAACCTCGTTGTAGGGACTCCTACTCAAAAGAACCCCGTCCTCTTTGGAGGACGTTCCCATATGCAGGTGCAGCAAAATCTACGAATTGGAGTTAGATGTTCTTTTGCTTGACATAAAAAATGCGCCTTCCTAGAAAGCCAGTAACCCATATCTATCTATCGTCTATTTACCACAAATGTTGAGCCGCAATGGGTGAATCCGTGAACCTTAAATCCCTT
The DNA here is from genome assembly GCA_905231905.1 of Symbiodinium pilosum. NCBI lineage: Eukaryota > Dinophyceae > Suessiales > Symbiodiniaceae > Symbiodinium > Symbiodinium pilosum. The sequence goes on from CAJNIZ010015302.1 coordinate 89,185, forward strand.
GGGGTAACTAGGCTTTCTGTGTCGGCTTTCGCTCCTCGTCTGGGGTCCTTCTGGTCTGGAGCAGTAGATCTTATAAGCCTGAGTTTGGCTTTTTCGGCGAAAAAGATACATCAAAATTGCAGATCTTGGTTGGCTTAGGGTTTAGGGTTGGCTATTGCAACCCCATGACAGTGACTTCCACCTAGAACCACCCCCCCTTTCAATTCTTGGTCATCTCGGGACTCGGGACGCAACTGCACCCACAATCTTTAGCAACCAACCATATGGCCATATGGTAGTATTTTCAAGCAAAGGGGCCAAAAATTATGGACGCCCCTCAAATCTTAACATAAAAAAGAAAGGTATGCGTAGTTTTGTGTTCCCCTAGTTTGAGGAAACCTCTATATGAGCTACAGTCTAAACCCCTAGTATCCCCCTTAATAACCCCTATATCAGTTCCCTTTCTACTCCCTATACAACCCCCCGTGAAGTAGTTTAGAGTATAGCTCATATGGCATTCTCTATCATCGTGGAGGCAGGCACTCAGAGCTGAGTCCCAAACCCTGATGATCTGATTTTGCAAGCTGCACAAGTCTGCGCCCAGACTCAGAAATGTGGTCCCTATTACGTAGATAGAATATGGCTTTGGGTATATTATAGCAAGATCTCCATATACCCCATGTTCTATCTACTTGAGGGGGACTATAGTTACACACCGCGTACACACCTCCTCATTGTCCTTATATGCCCCTCATCTAGTCCTTATATATATCCCTGAACCCGAAGCCCTAAACCCTAACTTGGTCCTCATAGGCATGGAGCGGAAGATCCCGAGCCCGTCTACGAGGCCGATGTCAGCATAATCCCTGGTTTAGGGTTTAAGGATTACGGCAGGACACTTGCAGGCGGACTCAGAAAGCCTGTTGCAAAAAAGGATTTGGGTTTAGAAGGTATATAAGTCATATGGGGAATGGAAAAGAGGAATGGAAAAGCAAATGGAAATCAGGATTGGCCAGGTGAGTCCGCCCGGCTAGATAAGTAAGTGGGGGCTTAAGGCTTGGGGTTTAGAATCCCCTGGTACCGATATTAAAATCTCCCCCACCCCCTCATGGTGGAGATGTTCCCCAAGGAAAAATAAAGTATCCTATGGGGGTGGATCAGGGCTTACAGTCCATTTGTCACTTTCCATATATGGATACCCTGCAATTAAGCGAGGTAGTGCCCCCTAGTCTCATTAGTATACTTATGAATCTCACAATTGCAGTTTAAGGGACTTCTGGCAACTTACTCTTCTTGTATCTAGTTAGAAGCCAACTTAAGGCCAGGGGGCACCACCCTGCGGGGTCAGGCTAGCTTATAGCTTTAGCAAGGCCGTAGTCGGTGACATTAGACACATCGCAGACCAAAAGGTCAAGATTGAAAAAGCTGGAAGCCTAGCTGTTGTGGTGGATGACAAAAAATGGTCACTAGTTTAAGAAACGCCCCTAGATTTCCTGAAGCATCTCTCACTAAGAACCCCTCAGATACTCGAGCTTTTTGGGACCCTCCAGCAAGGAGCTCTGAATTGAAGACCACCTCAACCCCACACGCTTCAGCGCCTGTATAAAAACTGTATGAGGTAGGGCTTATTTTACTGGAGGGCTTGGTTGGGTGGTTAGAGCCATCCGAATACATCCTACTTTGTGAAGCCCTTTCGGGATAGTTGCGGGCTGCCCAAGACAATCCGTGCATTATTCTTTGGGACACCTCCACATGCCCTTTCCTCTCGGAAGGACCCTGAAATCTCTGAGGCCCCGTATCGTGTAACAAATCCTTGTTCTAGGTAGCCTGAAATCTGTGAGGGCTCCTTATTATTGTGCAACAAACCCTGAACTATTCCAATCGGCAACTTAGTATGAGGATTAGTGTCCCTTCTGTCACCTGTTCAGAAAAAGAATTTTGGGGCTTCGGACTACACCGCAGCAATGTAGTGGCCTAGGTAAGTCAAATGTGTAGATTGTACTGTTTGTTAAAGCCTCTTTGCACACATTTTTTAAGGGCGCATGGATTACCACACTACCCGATAAAGCCGAACTCTCTAAGCCCTAAACCCCAAGCCGTGAACGCTAAACTGGCAACTCTATAAACCCTAAACCCTGAACCCCAAACTCCAACCCCTATAAACCCTCAACCCTGAACTCTAAACCCTATAAACCCTGAACCCTAAACCCTATAAACCCTAAATCCTCGGAAGAAATTGTTGCCGGCAGGTCATGAGCCAGATCACTGGAAGTTCTCCGAGCACCAGGCCACATGAGGAAGGGGCGGTCTTCAAACATTAGGGTGTAGGGCTTAGGGCGGAATAATGGGGAATCACACGGAAAAGAAAATGGAAATCGAATCAGAAACGGGCTTGTATAGACGGGGCTACCTAGACTACCCGAAACCATAGAATAATGGCCATGTTATGTTAGGGGTATGTTAGGGGTACCCCTAGTTGTGGAAGCATGCATGTCCCCCGGAGTGCATGGTAGGGTTTAGACTTTAGTGTAGGGAAGAGGGGTAGGCAGGACAACCCTCAAGTTACAACCAGGACATGCCGGACAGCTCTTGCAACTCTATGCGCGGATAGCGCTTGTGTTTTGTAAAATGCCTCCCTACCTGGGTCTGCTGTTTGTCAAAACATGCTTGAAGGTCTGTAGTGGTATGACCTAAAGTTTTTTTTCAAGGCTTCCCTTGCGGCTTGTGCCTTAAGTTTCAGGATTTAATCAAGCTGCCGCAAAATAACATCCAGCCACGTAAGGGCCTGTTTGAAGTACACTAGTCTACGAGGACCCCCTTTTGAGGTTCCATGCCTTTTGCACACATCGACCAGGTAGTTTCGAGCTCCGGCTGATCTGGGGTCCCCGAAATAGACCAGACCCCCCAAACCCTCATCCGATTGGGTTTACGGTTTAGGGTATGATGATGATGATGATGATGATGCTTATGTTGTTGAGGGTGTGCGCAACCTAGCACGGGTTTTTTCCCACCACTCCCCCAAACCCTCAACCCCAAAACCAACTATCTGGAAACCCCAATCATGGGGTATGTGCGTATACCTCAACCTTGAACGGCTCTTCTAATCATCTACAGAAGAAATTATGAAGGGGTTCTGGTTCTATGAGCCCCCAAATGGATGGAAGAGTTATTTTGAGAAGCTCCCATATCAATATAGTGGATACCATCTCCCATGTTTGCTTCGACTCGATAGTGGATGTGGGTAGTTTCTACAATTAGAGTCCCACTTTGGTACCCCTGAATACTAGGTGCCGTAACCCTAAACCCTAAACCTGATGTAGTGCGCCAGTGTCCCTACTCCAGAACTCGACATTCAAATTTCAGCAATGCAATGCGGTTGATACTGAAAATCCTGCATGACCTTAGTACCGTATGCCTTTTGCCTTGGACGTTGTGGGATTCTGGTAGTAGACGGTCATGCAGGATTTAGTATCAGCCGTATCTCATTCATCATGGTATGACTCCGTTGGATGTGGGGGAGAGATTGTGTTGATGTCCACAGATATGGAGACTGTAGTGTAGAAGCCGAAATTTCTCAAAGCATGATCTCCCTACAACCTCTGTAGAGTAATAGCACAGCTACTAGACCTTCAGCTCCATTCAATTTGGTCAGGCCTTAAAGTTGGTCTGTACCTTCACAAACTGGAATTTTACTCCTCCTTACCGGCGCTTGTTGGGGAATAAGGGAACTTGATCCCTACAACAGAGTCATCATTATTCCCTACTAACCCCCAGTTACCCTCTGAGAGATCCTAGCATCTAGCATCTAGTGGGTTGATGTTAAGGAACTTAAATTAAGTTACCATAATGGGTATATATAGTAAGTAATAGGGTTTCCCCAATAGAGTAACAAAATTTAAGTTCCTTAACAGCAACCCAGTCTAGTATAAGAGTTCGGCCAACTGCGCATCGCATGCTTTGGAAGGTCGACAAGGCGGGATACGCTTGCTCGAAAGTACGAGAACCATGGCTTAGCAGGGTGTAGCAAGCAACCCTAGGCTCTAGGGTTTAGGATGGTTTAGGGCTTAGGGTTTAGGGTTTGGGGTTTAGGGCTTAGGCTCTAGGGTTTAGGGCTTAGGGTTTAGGGTTACCCTGTAGAATCCTTCAGAATATAGTCCCCCTTTAAGAAGATAGAATATGGGGTATATGGGGATCTTATGACAATATACCCAAAGGCATGTTCTATTTACTTAAGGGGGGCTATATCCTTAAACCCGGAACCCCAAACCCTTCAAGGGTAATCAGTTTCCAGTTAATTTTCCATTTTGGTGTCCATCATAAGCCAGCAGCGTGTCTCCATTTGTAAAAGGGGAGGAGGTCAGGCCAAGAGCTTAGACCCCCGTGAGATCTAATCTCAAAATCAGGGGTTCGGTTAGGGGTTGAGGCTTGGAATTCCTAGGGGTATTTCAAGGGAGCTCAAGAGTCTCTAGCAATGGTTCATATGGGAGACCAGAAGAGAACAATTTACGGAAAAATACGGTGGAAATAAGTTGCTCCTAAAAGTCTCTGATAGCATAGATAACACTTGCTTACGTAATGTACGTGGCCTAGTTTACACAGACTCCTCTTTTTTTTTGCGTATTGCCGCGTATCCCTGGGCATGCATGGCAGTTTCCATAAATGGGGGGGAGTAATATAGACAACCATATCCTACACTCTTTATTAAAGGCACTTGCAGACATGGGACCCAAATTGCTGGACACTCCAGCATACAGTTCAACATTTAAACCCTGAACTCTCAACACTTAACCTTAAGCCCTAAGCCTTAAACCCTGCATGTCAAAGAAAGCTTAGAGCCTAAGCCCTAGACCTCAAAATAGAACCTGAAGCCCTAAACCCTAAACCTCAAAAACCCTTTAACCCTCAACTCAAAAACGTTAAACCCTAAACGCTAGACCCCCTAGGGTTGAGGGTGGGAGTGTTTCCGAAGTTTCATTACAGAATTCCTTGGGGAAGATCCTTAGTCAGTGTTGGATATGAGGTTTAGGGAAAAGGATTTAGGGTTTAGGATTTAGGGTGTAGGGCTTAGGATTCAGGGCTGAGGGTTCAGGGTATTTGAGTTTTACTAGGCATTCACAAGCCCAGTAAGGGAGGTAAGATTGCAACTTTGAAGATGTCGCAATAATAAGCCTGGACCCCTAGAATGCCCTGTTTCTTCTTAATTTTGTTCCCAGGGCCCCACCATCTTAAGAAATAGCACTGCGCGTTCAGGATCATAGTTACTCAGGGCTGCATCAGAGGGCTTTGACAAGGCCCACACAGCACCCTTTCATTTGACTAGCAATGAACACTCTCAGCCATTCTGAAATTCTGGAGAGATATGAGAGATTGCTCAATATCGGGGGGTGGGGAGTTGTATGATCAGAGAGGGAGGTTTGAAAAGAGGTTTGCTGCATCTTTGAGATGGCAGAGGCACGGGACAGAGCACAGGCCCGTGACGGAGACCGCCAAGCAGAAGCGGTGAAATCCGCCCTTTTCGGGCAGAAGGATGCGCTTGCTGCTTTGTCTGCAGCTCTCACTCTCAGCAAGCACTCCATCCGCCGCCAAGTGCGTCAGTGAGCAGGGTCTGGCTGACGTGCTGGCATGGTGTGCTTGCGAGAGGCTTGGTGCTTCTCGCAGAGCATTTGGAATGCAAAAGGCGGCACCAGAGTACTTGCCATAGCTGAACTCCCAGTCGAAGAAAGGGATGCTTGCAGCATTGCAAGCCCTCCCTGAGTACACTTCTCTGATCGTCGAGGCGAAGAAAGAAGTGGCGTCCGGGGCATCGAAGAATGCCTCGCAGAAGCCGGCATCTCTGACAAGAATGCCGCAGACTAGCTTACCAGAAGGGCAAAGAAGCTGGGAGAAGATGACTTCCAGGTTCTGACCTCATTCCGTGCAGTCAAAACTGACTACAAGGTTGATGAAGTCCGGGCAGAGATCGAGTTCAGGGTTTCAGGATTTAGGGTTTAGAGTTTGGGATTTAGGGTTGAGGGTTGGGGATTTAGGTTCGAGGGCAAAGCCCTCACAATAAACCCTAAACACTTAAGAGCAAGGCGAGAATCTAACTTCTGAGAAGCACGGCCCTTAAGCCCCTTAAACCCGTAGACCTTTAAACCCTAAACCCTTTGAACCCATTCAGCCCTGAAAACTTAAGAGCCTCCGGCTCAGTCCGCCGACCCAGAGGCGGAGAAATCGCGAAAGCCCAAACCCTAAACATTGAGGGTTTTCAGCGGCTGGCACGAGACCAATAGATAGGCGCAACAAGACTAGTCCAAGCTAGGCTGCCGGGACTCAGCAGCTTTGCTG
>CAJNIZ010015313.1:15748-29233 GCA_905231905.1 Symbiodinium pilosum
CCGAACCTGGGTTTAGGGTTTAGGGTTTAGGGTTTAGGGGTCTTTAGCCCAAGGTTCTGAACCCTATATAAATCCGAGACTCTAATCCCAGCGAGATAACTTCTCTGATGTTAGGGCGAAGGGATGAATGACTGGATCCTTATAGTAGTCCCTATATAATCCACTACAGTAGTTTCCATCTTCTTTCCCATTCTTTAATATCCCCCTTAATATGCCCCACAGTAGTCCCCTATACAATCCCCTGTATAACCTCCTTTAAGGAGCTTAGACTATGGCTCATATAACCCTAAACCCTAAACCCAAGCCTGAGTGCCGTAGGAGGTGATGGTTTTGTTGGCCTGGGATTGCAGGGTTTGGGGCTTGAGGGTTTATAGGGTTTAGGGTTTAGGGTTTAGGGTTTACAGTAGGGTTTAGGGTTTTAGGGTTTAGGCTTCAGGCTCAACTCCCCTTTGGTTTTGGAGATTCCTGGGCTCTTTAGCTCCCCTTATTATATTGATATAGACTACTTGGAGGGTCAGGGGGACTTAGTAAGTAGGAAAATAACCCCTATAACCCATATAGTAACCACAGTTATCCCCCTTATTAACCTACTTACTAAGTCCCCCTGACCCTCCAAGTATCCCTAGCTCCTTAGCTCCCCCCCAAAAGTATGGGTAGTCAAGGTTGAGGATTTAGGATTTAGGGCTTAGGGTCTAGGATTTAGGATTCAGGGTCTAGGGCTTAGGATTTCGGGCTTGCGGAATAACAAAAAATTTGGATGTAGGGTAGCCTGGGATGCACCATGAAGAAACCCATGCCTGTTTGCAGGTTTAGGAACTTCGCTTTTGGGCGATTTGGGTGGATCCCCCACCCAGTAATGGGCACCACAAGGGATTATTGTAGGCATATAAAGGCGCTATTAGCTCCATATTTAAGGACTATTACCGATTCTAGGCCTGAAATCTAAACCCTACACCCTAAACTCCCAGACTACTCAGACTCCCAGTTGCGCTGGTCAGGAGCGCCGACGCGTTGTCCAAGTCTTGTAAGAGGGCATTGTCGCCCTCACCTGAAGTTTTGTTCGTTTTTGACTATCTAGGGCTAAGGTGCGGGGTTTAGGTATTTGTGATCTCTCCAGTTAGACACAAAGTATAACACTCACCAGAACTCCCAAGGACCCCTATGTGCATTCAACAACCGACCATAATAACAACCCTGCTTCACCTAAACTTGCGCTTCAGGCGGTGCGCTGGGACATGGGCCATAGTCTAGGCTCCTAGTATCCCACTTAATAATCCCTTTTGTAATCCCCTATAAAATCCCCTATATAACCCCTTTTAAGGAGTTTAGGCTACAGCTCATGTGAGGATTTTAAATTTTGGGGATAGATGGACATCTGGACATCTGCTGCATAGTTCAGAGCTCTGGGTTTGAGGATTTCATTAAGGGGTATAGTCCGTCTGAAGTAGATAGAATATGGGTATATGGGGGTCTTTGTATAATATATCCAAAGCCATATTCTATCTACTTAACGGGGACTATATCTTGAGACAAGCAGTTGGAGGTACAAATTCTCATGGCAGACTTAGGACTCAAGACTCCACCAAACACAGATGGAACCTGAGCCGAGGCCTTCATGGACAACTAGCCCACACCTATGACCCTGTACCCATAGGATTATGGGAGTAAATAACTACGCACTAATATCTGGGGATCTACCCCTACTAACGATTGGCTTAATCCAGAAAAACCTGCGTTTTAGTCATATCAACCTCCAAATCTAGTATAGCATCCCCATACTCCCAAACTTGAAGCCCTAAACCCTGAAACCCCGAAACCCTAAATCCCTAATCCCTGAACCCCAAACTCAGAATTAGCCAAGGGGCCATTAATGTAATATTCAGCGAGCTTGTACTCTTCCGACTGGACTCCTGCGCGAGATGGTCTTTTCTAGGAACCCTTCACGACCATCATGTCCAAAGCAGAGCTATCTCTTGATATCCATCGGGTTTAGGGTTTAGGGTTTAGGGTTTAGGGTTTGGGATTTAGGGTTTAGGGTTTAGGGTTTAGGGTTTAGGGTTTAGGGTACCTTCCTTGCATCCCCTAGCAACATGGGGATCTTGGTCAAGTGGTACCATGTTGCTCTGCTTGCAAACAGACTGTCCAAAGATAGCACCTTGCGCTTTGCTTTCTAAAAGTATACCCAGCGCCGAGTTTCTTCAACACCTTCAACCGGTGACTGAAACACTTAACCCTCCCCCTGGGAAACCCCAGAAGGGGCCCAATGAAAACCTCTGTTCCCATTTGAGCTATAGTCTAAGCTCCTAGCATCCCCCTTATTAACCCCTGTAGTAGTGCCCTAGAAAATCTCTTATATAACTCCCTTTAAGGAGTTTAGACTATACCTCATTTGAGGGGGCGGCTTCATGGAGCCCTATGTAAGGTTGGCAAAAGGCTAAGCTCTAGGCCCCGAATCCTGATGCATCAGCCCTAAACTCCATGTCCCCATTTCTAAATCCTAACCCCTACGCTCTGTATATGTCTGGTCCCTGCGCCCCTTTTGCGCCTATCTTTTTTGGAGCCCTAAGCCCCAAAGCCCAAAGCCCAATCCTGAAATCTAATCCTTAAACCCGAGACCCTAAAACCCTTGCGGCGCAAGGGTTTATAGGATCTAGGGTTTAGGGTTTAGGGTTTCTAGGTTTGCGGGTTTTAATGGTTTAGGGTTTAGAGTTAAACCCTGTGTAGCTCCTGCAATCTTGCCGATGCACGTCAGGGCGTTACTGTCTACTTCGGCGCCTCGAGTCCGGAGGCGTACGCCCAACGGGCATGTGGAGACACATGAGCTATAGCCTAGGGGGTTTATATAGGGGACTATATAGGGGACTATATAGGGTTCAGGGTTCAGGGTTTAGGGTCTGAACTCCTTAAAGGGGATTATATAAGGGAGTACTACAGTGGTTAATAAAATGGAGGATACTAGGATGGGAGTTTAGACTACGGTTCATGTAGGAGCCTATGAGCCAGAGTTTACTTCAGGCGTCTTAAAAAGAGATTGGCAGGTGGAGGTTGCGGTGTGAGGTTATAGAATTTGGGTTGTCAGGTTAGGGCTGATATGAGCTATAGTGCAAACTCCTAGTATCCCCTCTCAAGAATGCCAAAAGTAGTCCCCTGGATAGCCCCCTATATAATCCCCTTGAAGGAGTTTGGACTATAACGCACATAGGGAGCTCTATTGACAGGATATATATTGACAGGATATACAGGGGATGGAAACAAAGAAAGAAAGAGGAGAGGGAGAGAGAGCGGGAGACAAAGCTTTTAGGATTTTGGTTTCTTGTCTTAGTAATGCTTGAAGGAGAGCATGGAAGGGAAGATAAGTTCCTAAACCGTAAGCCCTAAACACTAAGAAGATCAATGCAGGGGGGTGATCATCTGTGGTGATGAACAGCTGCGATCAGGTTTTGAGGTTCCCCTTTAATTCGATTATACAAGGATATGATAGGCTTTAGGGCTTAGGGCGTGGGAATTGTCGAGTTCAGGCTTTACGGCTTAGGGAGGCGTGGAGTTCATGAGGTTTATTGCCGAGGGCGTGGAATTTGGGGTAGTGGGCGTGCATATGATTTGGAAGAATGGAGAAAGGAATGGGAAACAGGAATCAAATGGACACTGGGTTAATATTGGAACCCATAAGAACTGTACGGGCCCGAAATGCTTGTGGTTTAGGGTTACCGAAGATGATCAGAGACATCATCGGGAGCTAATAAGCGACCATGGGGTCTCCACTACTCGAACCCTCTGACAAATTCCTTAAATCCTTAACCCTGAACCCGCAAGAACCTAATTGCGGTGGACCCCAAGGATCTGCATCTGCACTGCACACCAACACAAATTTGTGTTAGGGTTTAGAGTTAAAACAATTCCAAGAGCAATGAAGATTGGACGTTGACCCCTACGGCACGAATCCTAAGGCCTTAAAAGCCAAACCAAACATGTTGACCCCATACAGACCCAACTATACTGTAGTCCTTAGTCCTTATTCTGAGGGATCCCCTTCAGGGTTCTAGGGGGACCCCATATATGAGTCCTTATTCTGGGGATCCCATTTAGGGTTTAGGGCTCCCCCAATTTTTGAAAACAGCCCTTTTGTGAATATCATCGAGAGCCGGAGAATGCCCAGCACTAAGCCTCCAAGCGGTCTTGCATCATCTTTTGACGTAGTAACTTACAGTTTAGGGTTTAGGGTATCTACTATCCCCAAAAGCCCCTATTCTAGGCCCCACAACCCCGAGCACTAAAAAAAATTGCGAAGTCAAAAGATCACCCCTGTTCCGTGCATCCTAAAACCGAAACCCCAAAGCCTAAATCCTGAACCCGAAAGCCTAAACCCCAAACGCAAGGAGTCTAAGTCTCTGGCAGAAGCTGCTCGCCACGATGCCCAGTTCGAGCCTCGGGAGAGCATGCTTCAGGGATTAGGGCTTAGAGTTTTGGGTTTAAGGTTTTGGGTTTGGGGTTTGGGGTTTTGAGTTTGGGGTTTTGGGGTTTTGGGTGGTTTGGGGTTTAGGGCTTTTGGGGGGGGGTACTGGATAGCACCCAGAATTACAAATGGATAGATCCCAGTGCAAACTAATAATGAAGGAAATATGCTACACTAGCCAGAAAATCATGAGAAACTCTGTTTCTCTCTCTCTCTCTCTCTCGACGCCAAACCAGCCCAGCCAAAACCAGGTGCATAATCCTTCTTGATACCCTGGCCCAAACTAGCACTAGCTAGATACATTGCGAAACACTAGTGTTATCATAGTAGTAACCAAAAAAGAGACTCATTATAGAAAAATTGCCTGGTTCTCACTTGGGATTTCCATAGCTAGGACAAGCATGAAACCCCGAATGGACCCTTTTCTGAGGCCAGTCGTCTTTGCTGAGCCCTTTTTCAGGTCCTTCTTGCGCAAGTCCTGCATCACCCTGCCCTCTACCTGGACCCTAAACATCGCACCCTGAATCCTCAAGCCAAAATCCTCAACCCTTAAATTCATAACCCTGGAACCTAAAGCCTAAACCCTACGCTGTAGCCCAAAACCCGTTGAAGAATTAGAACAAGTAGTAGTTAAAGCTGTTGACTGGATTTTTTGACAAAGCCCTACTTCGACGTTCATGGGACTGAGTTATAACTAGGTGGACCCCCCACCCAGCAATAGTGACTATAAGGAATAGTAAGGATTATATTAGGTTCCTCGGGTCCTCTCATATTCCTATTATACCACTATTACAGGTCCTCCTAAGTTATAACTACGGTTCTAACCCTATCTATATTGTAGAGGTTACCCGAATTATAAGCAAGGTTAAGACCCGAGTTGTAAGTATTTACTCAGTCCCATGAAGCTTTATGTAAACCCTCGCTAAACCCTAAAGGTAAAACCCTAGACCGTAAACCTTTAAGTACCCTCCCTAAACCCTAACGCCAAAACCCCTGAGCCACCGCTGACAAGACAAGAAGCTGGGTACTCGCAGCAAGGGTGATCACCAGCACCTAGGATCAACATCAACGGCACAGTTTAGGTCGAATTTGGGTAACGTAGGAATGAAAAGAACGTCCCTTTCGCACACCCTACCCTGAAGCCTAAAAGACACTCAGCTTCCCACTAAGGACCCACACCCACAAAAAAAAGTAGCAAAAACGGTTTACGTTGGGGAAACCTCAGCCCCAAATCCTAATTCCTACCCTTCGTGTTAAATTCGCATCCCTAACCCTAAGACCGACCAAAAAGAGGGAAACAGCTCCCCAAACCTAAAAACCACCCGCAGCCCCCACCCCAACAAAGAAACAAAAATATGGAACATCCAGACATCTTTCACCCTCAAATCCATATCCGCCCTCTCCGCAAAAAAAATTGGCAGGAACCCAGGGCACCGTGGGGGCTAGCAGCACCAGACCGAAGCTTCCTGGGATTTTTGCATGGGGTATGCCACTTTCTAGGGGTACATGGCTCTAAATATTTGGGGGTTAAGGGTTTAAGAATGGGGTTGAGGGTTTAGTTTAGGATTTAGGGAGGGTTGTGCGTATTCCCCTTTAAAGGGGGGGTATATGGATATAAATACATGGGATTTAGGGTTTAGATTATACATAGATACATAAAGCGTAGCGTTTCGGGTAAATATTTAGATATATGTGACAGGTTTTCGGTTTAGCTTTAGGGGCTGGGCTTTAGGGATACCATCTGAAGTTGCAATCGCACACTCCCGGCTTCGCTGGAGCACCATGCGAACTAAAAACTCGACTTTCACCAAGGGCCTAGGGCTCGGGATTAGGGTTTAGAGTCCCCTAAACCCTAACCCTTAGTTTAGAGTTTAGAGTCTAGGGATTCGGGAAAAGCAATAGGGTTTAGGGCCTAGCAGAGGAAAGCGTAGGATGTAGGAACATGGGTTTAAGGTTGGGGTTTAGGGTTTAGAGTATAAACAGTGTAGAGTTTAGGAAACTTGGACAACAAGTGAGACATGTAGAACCAGGCAAGGTCATGTCTCATTCTACAGTACTATGGGCAAAAGTAGGATGTAAGAAGGACTACCCAAGAGGAGAAAGGCACACCTGATTGGGAAGAAGCCCGGATATGGCAGGAAATATGGGTGAAACAAAAAAAACCACCGAAATACTGGGGTTGCGGTTGTGGGATGTAGCTTAGTTTGCCATGACGCGAATTTGTGGTAATTAAGCACTGGGAAACTTGATTCAGGTTCCTTGACAGCAACAAAGAATATGAATGAAGATGATTACTTTCCCACACACGGCCTAAACCCTGAACCTCAAACCTGTGCGCCCCAGCTGCGGGGCCCCAACTCCACTACTCAAACAATGTAGCCCTTTCTGAAGCCTCACCTGCCACGCAGTGAATTCCCTTCTGCCGTAAACTCTTACAATTTATTTTGGTTCAATCCCCCACCCCAAAATTTGTACCGCAAAGACTATTGCAGGTTTATCAGGGGCCTAATAACTCTACATTTATGGCTACTACTGTAAGGGGGTTGACCTGAAGTTTACTGATGAGGGTTAGGCTCCTCATCTTCTAAAAACATTAAAAGCCCACTACCAGGATAGGGCTTTTCGGGCTTAAGGTTTATGATTTACGGTTTGGATTTAGGCTTTAGGTTGATGCTGGCAAAACTGTATGATATGCGGGCACCTTTATCACGACAGAACCTAGTATACAAAACTTTGTAAGCCCCACAGGGTCAGTGCATCATCCTTATACTGTACACCACACTTCGCAAACCCCTACACTACAAAATCTAAACCCCAAGTTATAAGCCCCTAAGCCCCAAAACCCTAAACCGCACGCTTCATAAACAGGGAAAACCCTAAACCCCAAACTGCGCACGTATGAAAAAAAAAGCACAAGAATCAACGCGGCCAAGCATCTTAAACAACAGCCTGCACATTGGCCTGTTGCGCAACTCCCCGCTCAGGGTGGCGCTTCTCCCCGAAACCCCGATGAAACCCCAAAAACTTTCTCAAGTCAGAATGTGGGGGTAATTCGTGACAGGATGACCTGCGGGTCCCCATGTACATGGGATTTGGGGCGTGATTTAAGATCTAAGGATGAAGGCTGTTCAAAAAAAAGGTTCCCCCAGCGACCCTAGGAATACAAGGGGGCTGTGTTTTCAGTTCCCCAAATTTAGGGGGGCTGGTAATTCATAATCCCTAACATCCGCGGAAATCCCCAACACTCGCTCAGGTTCCCCAAGTATCTATCTCCTTACGCCCTGGCCTTAAACCCCCGTGGACTCACCGCCCTTATGGTAATTACGGTGAGATTTTAAAGCCTAAATCCGAAGCCCTCAGGGTTCAAGGTTAGGGTTACGCTGGGGAGTCTCCTTCTCAAGCAGCTTCAACAAGTCAGACTCCGGGCTTTGACAAAAGACGGCCACACTTCAGTGCCTGCTGAGAGGGCATAAGTATATACACATATATATATGGCAACCCCCACCCACCCCCATCGATCCAGCTAGACCATGTCTCCTACGTAAGTGCCATGGTTCCAGCATCTTTTCAATGATCGATTTTTGGCCAGTCTATTCCCCTATTCATCGAGTCATAATACTTCAAGGATCTCCATATTCATGATGTGTCAAACAAAGATCTAAATGGAATTAATTTCCCAGGGTTGTAGAATTCCGGCGTTGAAGGTGACCTTGGCTTCCATGAATTCCACTTAAAGTTCAATTCCAAATGGAAACAAAAATCATATAACCTTGGATTTCCAATTTCGAATCTCGATTCTAATTGACTTGAATGAGGAGCTTAACAAAGGCCAGGACCCAGGATCCGAAATCCTGGATTTCCAATTTCGAATCTCCGTTCTAATCAGAATTAATGAAGAACTTAATATTGACCAAGACCCAAAACTCAAGGCTTTTTTGTGGCTTTTGAAAAGCTTTGAAATCAAGAAAACATTTTTAAAGTTTTTTGGAATTTTACACGTTTTTATTGAAAAATCCGGAAAACAATGAAGTTTGTTGTATTTTCAGCATGTTTTATTGATAGATCCAAAAATTTTTTGGATTTCTATGCTTTTCCAAACCATAAAAAATTCGAAATTCAAAAAATCTAAAGTTTTTTGGAAATATTCCAAAAACTCAAAGAACACACAGTGTAAATCAGTGTAAACCCGAAAACCCAAAACTTGTGGGGCATCCCCATAGTTTCTAATTTTTTTGGATTTGTGTGTTTTGGATTCTGGGTCCTGGCCCTCTGAATAGAACGGAGATTCGAAATCGGAAATCCGGGATTTCGGATCCTGGGTCCTGGCCCTTACTGAACTCCTTATTCAATTTCATTAGAACTGAAACCCGAGATCGGAAATCCAGGATTTGGATCCCAGGTCCTGGCCCTTGTTAAGCTCCTTATCACATCTAGGTTTTAACTGCGACGGAACGGCAATTCCCGTAATCCCGGATTTCCGATTTCGGGTTTCCTCTCAAATCTCATTAGTTACAGAGCTTTAATAAGTAATGTTGTAAGAACGCCTTTACATGCCGCCAGGGACCAAAGCCTCCAGGGATGCTGGGGCCTCCGAAGGGCCTCCAAGCTTCCATATCCCTGCGAAATATAATTTGTGCTGAAAGTCATGTGGGTTAATATATTACTCATTGGAAAATCATAATAGCATCCACTAAGATTTCCAATCAGTATCTCTTCATTAGTGTCTTGCTGCTTCTAGCACACAGCGGCTCCCGGACATATTTTATGCAGCGCATCTCATGGTCAGCTTGTGATTCAAGCATTGGCGACGGCCCTTAGGGCCTGCCACTCATGGAGACATAGAATAGATACATTTCGGTGACTCCTACTTTGTAGAGTCGATGGAAGGACCTGTAGACGGGGTCGCCTTGACGTTCTGTACGTATTTTTGATTTTAGATAAGTCTCACTTACATCTATCTAATTATGCTTCCAATACATAAGCCACATGAATGCTAATCTCTCCAAAGCAACCAGAAAGTACGCAAGCAACGAATCTCGGAATTTCTCGCGGCGCGCTGGGTAAATGTTCTCGCCTCATCGGTGTTCTGGCGCGACGTATCTGCACGCAGTACAAACAGATCACATATCGCACCATGTGATTCATAGACAATATTTTTGTTTATATCCGCGTACATTAACTTCACAATGAAAAGTGTTGCCGTTTGATATGCGCAGCCGCTCCATAATGGCTTCCCACGCAAGACTCGGCAGCGTAACTATCTTGTAACCACCAAACCATAGACATGATGACGAGGCACACGTCTGCCGCGAGAACTCAGAAGCCGGACGAACATAGAGGAACAACTGAGTGTTGAGGAAGATGCGCGTGCGCTTCAAGACTGCCATGACGTTCGTGATGGTAGCTTCTGGCTTGTACCAGGAAGCTTCAAGCATCTTGATGAAGGAGTCGTGTGCGACGTACGAGGTGAGGCCTTGCCTGTGAGCTAGGATGGGTAAGTCATTGGTTGGCTTGACTTTGATGTCCAAGTCATTGACGCATAGAGGCGTAGCTTGCTCTTTACCCATTTGGCGGCCCCCCACCAATCTTTAGTAGACATGGATTCGATGTTGCCTACGTCAGTGAAGGGCTTGATCGTCTTGAACGGCTGCTCTGTCAGGCTACTGTCATTGAAGATGTCCGGACTGAGAGCCTTGACGAAATGATGTTTCCTGAAAAAATATAACGCAGTAGCGGTGACTGTGTTGGAACCGCAAAAGGCTATGCAGATGAGATACCGAACCTGCCTGTCCGCGAAAGAAATCGAATTCACAGGCTTGGCGGAAACTGGGATCGATGTCACCGGCCTTGCCAATCTCGTGAATTTTCCGCCTGGATAGTGCGCTGGCAATGGATCTAGCAACTGGTGTTGTGCCAGCACCCGCCGAGCCGCCGGGCCAAGGCCTTGAGGAAACGTATGTCTAAGTCGAAGAGAGTGAGGAGCCATTCTTTATGCACTTGCGCCAATACGTTGTCCTGGGACAAGTTCCTGCGAGATTCCTCAACTAAAGCAGGTGGCCACTTGTAGATGGGGGACCCCTTGGAGGTCGTCTGGACGGTGATTCACTGCAATTGGCGGTGTTTGTGTGGTCAACTTGGGCCATCCGGCTCTATGAAGTTACAGCCTGCATCCCACTCCTCCTCCAAACGCTCGTTTTCGGGCTTGCCCTCCTCTACCATCCTGAATATATGTTGGCGGCACTGAAACCCTCCGAGGCATTCATAGATGTAGTTGACGCACTTTTTCGTTGCCCGACTGTCACCCTGCCAGTTGACCACATAGATGTTGCGATGACACAAGTTCCTTACCCACCTCGACAGACCACGCATGCAGACCTATACGAGCTTGATCGAGGGGGTGTGGTTAGCATACATACAACCCTAAACCCTACTATATGTATGTGTATGTGTATATATATATATGTATGATTTGGGGTTTGGGGCTGGGGTGAGGCTACAGGATTGGCTTGAGAAACTCCGGCAGCCCTCAACAAGCTGAAGATGACTCGCATAGCCCTGATGTTCCCGAAGCCTGCACCCAAGGTTAGGAGCTCTAGGGTTCAGGTTTAAGGCTTCTACCCTTCAATGGGGTTTGATGCGGTCTTTGGATAGGCTTCTTCTGCTTACTCTAAACCCGACACCCAAAGCCCTCAACCCTGGGGGGTCTAGGTAGGCTTCAGGCCCAAATCAAGACCATCAGCTCTAAATCCGACTCCCTAAGGTCTAGGGTATAGTTTTAGGGTTCCGGGCTAAGGGTTTAGGGTTTGAGGCTCTAATCCGCATCCCGAACCGAGCCGAGACCCTAATATAGGGGCCTAAATCATAAGCGAAGCGACATGCAAGCTGAGTTTATAGAGGTCTTTATAAGGAGTACCGCGAATCATTTTGGGGTCTTTTTGGGGTACTCTTTGATAATAAGAAAGAATCTTGACATTGGCAATTAAGTGGAAATGTTAAAATTGGTAATGATTCAGGTTTCTACATTACGCCCGTCCATCTTCCCGCAGAAAGCCCGCCTGTGCAAGATGTCATGACCTCGGCGGAGGGCTCATCTCACGAAACGCGGGAATTCAAAGTTTTAAGGTTTTGGGTTTAGTTTAGGGTTTAGAGTTCAGTGTGCAAGGTTGGGGGCTTAGGGTTCAGGGTTGGGCTATTTAAAGTTTTTAGTCATGGCCGCCCCACAAGGACATCACATGCATACACTCGCCAATATTCCCGACCAACCCTTTATACACTCACCACAAGCAGAATAAACGTCACCCTGCAAATTCTTTAGAATCACGTCTTTCTTTTCTGGGGAGCCTCCAAAAATTCCTCAAATTTTCACAGCTCCCGGAGGTCCCTGCTTCGGGAGACCTCCGACAGAAAACCAGGAAGGCACAAAAGGAAAGGGAAAGGATCACATTTCGAGACGGCTCAAACAATATGTGAGAAAAACACTCATCTTGTAGATACACCTCCCATACAGCTGTACTGGAGATATACTATTACGGGGTCCATGATTTAGTGGAATTCGTTACAGGGTCTGCGGGTGGTGTTAAGAAGGGGTATGACCCTCATAGAACCAGTTACCAAGGCCGTTGGACATCCAGGAAAGGAATACACATTGAATCCCTAAACTGGGTTGCTGTTAAGGAACTTAAATTAAGTTACTATATTGGGGAAACCCTATTATTTAATATATATATACCCATTATGGTAACTTAATTTAAGTTCCTTAACAGCAACCCTAAACCTCAACCCAAAATTGACATGGAGTCCCACCAAGCACTGCATACTTTCGGGTGTTCTGCTATCAGGCCCTCTACTTGGAGGGTCATGGGACTTAGTAAGTAGGTTAATAAGGGGGATAACTAGAGTTACTATATGGGCTACTGGGATTATTAATCTACCCACTAAGTCCTCCTGATCCTGCAAGTATGTTCCTGCGCGGCTGAGTCCGCCGCTGCCACAAGGACCTGCATGGGAATCGATGGCGCAAGGGTTCACTTGCTGGGGGTTAGAGGGTTTAGGGTTTAGGGTTGGTAGGGATAAAAGAACATATCATCATAGGCATTCTATGGGTATCATATTCCCTTATTCCCTACTAACTGGCAGTAAGTTCAGGGTTGGAGGTTTGGTGATGGATTTAAGGGTTTTGCCCTTCGAGGTTTGGAGTTCAGAGCTCGGGGTGCTAGGCTTGGGCTTTGCGGGGTTCAGGCGTTTTGGGTTTAGGAGTGCACTTAAAATTTTGCCTTCATGCAAGATCTAAAGTGCCTCCCCTGCAAATCCTCATCCCTAAACCCTCATCTTTGACCCATTTTAAGTGCTGAGACCCAGATCGCAATGAGTACTGTAATTAGAATACTTGTTGCAGAAGCAGTAGTAAGAGGCGGCGGCGTAGCACTACCAAACTATTTGCTGCAGGTCGGAAGCCTAAGCCCCCCCAAACAGCAAACCCTAAACCCCCAAAACTCAAAACCCCAAGCCCATTAAGCGGTGCTTCCCAAAATCAATCCCTACAATCTTTCAGGGGTGACCTTCTGATCCTCATATGAGGCGTAACCCAAAATTAGGCGTACCTTTTTGGGGGGGGGTCTATATTTGGGTACCCCTATTTTGGGAAACTACCATATACTCCTTCTATGTCCCATGGGGTCCCTGTAGTCCCTCTGTGTCCAAAAACCCTAAACCCGCATGACCCTAAACCCTAACCCGAATAGTTTCCTTGTTCTTTTCCATTATCCCTAAGAATACCATAGGTGGACCCCCCACCCAGTAATAGTGACTATAAGGAATAATAAGGACTATATTCGGGTCCTCTTATATTCCTATTATGCCACGATTACAGGGTGGGGGGTCCTCCTAAAGAATACCCCAATGGGTACCTATATCCCCAATATTAGCCTACACCCTAAACCCTAAATCCCTAAACCCTAAACCCTATATAACACGGGAAGGGAGGGTGGGGGGGTCCTCCTAATGCAGATCTGTTTCCAAGTTGGGTGATGCAT